>CM059198.1:71108633-71313626 GCA_030323885.1 Branchipolynoe longqiensis
GTCATCAAAGGCCAGTTGCTCTAATACCATGTCTATGTGGTGTGTGAGGTTAAAAGTATAGGCTCAAGCTTCTATCGACCAATTGTCTAATGGTGAAAACAAGAATATTCAGACTTATCCATGATCGGCAGTATAAATCTTCAAGAAAAGATAACATCACCAGCTTAGTTATCATCTGGCGATGAAACCGGTCGGGACTTCCGAGTGAGTAGGGACAGGGACTTGAGATCGTGGGTTCGATTCCCAGCCGGGTAAAACCAAAAACTTACAAACTTATTGATTATTGATATCTATAGACTCCTCCACCCCCACCCCGGGTGCTTGGCATTACTAGGATGAAGCAAAGATTGGTTTCCAGATAATGTGACTGAGTGGGGTATCGGGTCATTGTTATTTCTTTGCTGGTGTCTTTATGTCCTTGCAACATCTAAGGACATATCAGGACGGGTGCCGATTTGTGACATTGCGCACCCATGGCCACTTTATAGTGCTGCCCCATTTTGGAGGGCATGACCTAAAATATCACTCAGCAGAGCAAACCAATCTTGCCCTCTCCTCTTAATACTGAACGCCAAATTAGGCAGTGACAGGGATCAGTTTGGTATGTCATTGCCATTTTGCTTGACTCGGTCGGATTTCAAATCCACAACCTGTCGCCCACATGGGAAAACTGCCAGCGATTAGGTCACCCAGTCTGGCACGGTGACATAGTATCACCCAGTGGGACAGCACTATAAAGTCGCCATGAGTGGTCATTTTGACCCGGCCTAATGTGACCTACGATGTTGCAGTGCTTTGAAAACGTGAGATATTTGTGTTACTAGGACATAAAGCCCCCCCCCCCCTAGCCAAACCAAGAAATAAACCATGCTGCCAGAACCAGAATTGTATAGTCCATTCAGTCACATTATCCTGAAACCAAACCCTGCCCTATCCTAGTAATGCCGAGAACCAAGCAAAAAGTCTAAAGCACCAAGCTTAAATGTGTTATGTCTTTGGTTTGATTCGACTAGGAATCAAACACACAACCTCACATAGGTTAGCAGCGCGTGTACATGGGTTATGTAACAAAGGAGTCGGACCTTGGTAGTTCACTGTTACCTAATACCAGCATAGCCCGGATGTACACGATATCCACATGTGAACTGGTAGATTGAGAGGCATCAAAGTTCAAATTGCATATAATCCAAAGGTTTTGAGTTTCTGGCATATTTTAAGACAATTATATTAGATTGTTCATTATAACTTACTTCATTGTGGTTTGAAGTATCTTTTATTTTAAAGGGCCAACTTTGGCGGTGTTTGAAGTGAAAACATTCCAAATTAATATTGGAGCAAAACCCAAAATACTGGGCAAGCAATATATTGTTTGTTTTCCTGTTTTGGGACATAACACCCGAGCATTAAAACGACAATTAAGGCTTAATGAGCGCACAGATATCTAGGTTGGATATATATCTAAGATAATATCAAGGTTACGTGATTTGGCTTTGAAACCCAACCTATATGAAGGTAAACATACACCAGAGTAACAATAGCTCTTTACATTGTTGCGGGGAGGGGGGGGGGGGTAGCAGTTAAGAAGAGGTTTGAGACTTTCAAAGATGGATTTACGTCCTACCAACCTATCAAGCATGGAGGTAATGATAAAGGTTAATCAATTAGTTATTAATCTCCGAATGTTGAGTCACTGATTGACAAACAATTTAAACAAGCGCAGGTGTACTTCCTATAAATATATCAAATAATGCTTACAGAAGGCAAAATGCATCGATCTATATTAAATGTTGCTTTATGTGACCTGCTCTGATTCTCAAGTCAAACCCAGTCACGTGACGCTGTTTTAAGAAGGGAGCTACGGCGAGTTCCAGCACAAATTTGGACGATTCATGATTAAATGTATTATGTTAAAACATCAGCTAAAGGATATGATGATTTATATGTGAGAAGGCTCTACTTTATAAAGTACATAGGGAAGCCAAAGACAAAGGATTATTTTGCATTATTCCACATACTCATGGATTGTCGTGTTGCTTCCCTATTCCCTCACTTCTCAGAACTCCATAATCCGATGAAAGCATAATGTAGGCTATTTTAAGCCAACACACATACCTAGATTTGATCCTACATAAACGACTGGTGTAGGCCTACTCAATCAACATTCATTACAGTTTGGTGTTCCTTTTCTATAACCTGCTGAACAAAGTTCATCTCCAGCATTTCACAATGCACACCAAAATTGATTTGGCATAGTTTCACTTCAAATATTTCCAAATTTAGCCATTAAAAAAAAGTTACTTCAACTTCAAGCAAAGGAGATAAAAGTGTTCATTATAATATATTTAACTAATATATACATATATATATAATCGCTAATTAAAAAAGCACTAAGCAGCCAATATTTGGGATGGTATTTATCTAAGGCTAAGGCTTAGCAGTGTACATGCACGCCTATAATATATATATTATATAACATAAATCCAGCCCACATTTTATATATATCTAGATATTTTGTTAATGTATGTTACGAAAAAGTAATTTCATTTTATGAGTTAGTTCCTCGCTTCCATATCTAATAAACGCCAGGTAAGGCTACATTGATTTTAATTCAACATTACGACATAACAAATATCTCTACCTCCACTCCACATCATCACATGCATGTACTGATGAGGCTTTGACCGTTTGAGGCAATGACATCATCGGCCAGAGATAGCTCGTCATTGAAATGGCAACAGGAGGGAAATTATTTATTCGCATAATTTCTGAGAGGCCTGGACACTGGGAGCTGACGTATTGGGAGGCCCATAGCCCTGGGCGACTGTGTCAACCCAAATGGTGACCGGCAGTGAATGTGGCGGCCTTGTTTTAGTCGCCTTGTCAGGCTGTTGATGACTAATCTTGGCCGGATAGAGCCTGACAGGGAGGCGAGAGCAAACACCGGCCGCGGCAACGCCAGGTCGGCGAGTCTACCCGGGCAAACTGAGGGGGTAGTGCCTTGTCACATGATCTTGAAGTAAAAACTGTTATCATTGAAGCTATATTTATAGCCACATAATCAGATCCAATATCATGGCAATCCATTAAAACTGATAATTGGAATAGATTACTGGGTAAGGAACGGTATCAGATAGAGAGTCATAAACAAAGAGAGGCGAGGGTGTTCCCAATATAATGTGGACACCCCGAACAGAATGGAATCGTCCGATAAATGGAGGAACGCCATTAGTGTTTTGTCGACGGAGAATCCCTGGGCAATGTGTCAAACTGAACCGCTGTAAGGTTAGCAACTTGGTCAAAGATTCACTAAGTCTGATGATAAATCAACACGGTAATAAATATAAATGTACATTGACACACGTTGTACAAAATGGAGGGCGATTTGGTGAAATGGATGTTGAAAGACGCATGGTCTACGGTTATTTTCCACAGCCTGCAATAGGGCAACCCCGTCTCCCCCGAGGTGTTCCCCAGAAATGCAGACTTGAAATATGCCCCAATCATGCAATCAGCGATAAACAATTGATTTTATTTATAACCTTGGACAGTGCGCTGGCACCCACAAAAACGACTCGTGTACTGTCATATAAAACTTGAGCATAGAACCATGAAAACCAGACGAAAGCGACTTACGTTTCAACGGCTGTGGGTGGACTGGTTTTCGACGTGGCATCCCCCGTCTCGACTAGTTTGGCACCGGAATTTCTGATTTATCCGGGATTGAAACACCATCCATGGTCCTCGGCTATATACATAAAATCACAAAGTTTCCAATGGTATAAGTATTAATCCCATGTTGCGTATATGTTTGGAGAACTAGATGGGGTTTTCTTCACGCGATATGGGAATTTCGCTCGACAAAGCAAGCTATGTGCCATGACGTCATGGCTTGCGCGCTATTCGCTGCAGCCGGGCGAGTGGCTATCCCAGAAGAGCACTCTGCACAGACTTGCCACAGTCTGTCTTATATTTCCTAATTATTAAAGACAGCAGGGTGAAAGAGAAGTTAAACAGTCACATGTGACACGAAGCAGATTATAAATTAATGGGGCATGACAAATACACCTATCAATTAAATGTAATAAATAAACAAGCGCACATTTCAACAAACCAGCGAAGTAACCATTTTTTATTGGATCATCGTTTTATTTTATTGTCGGGTGTTGACAAGTTAAAGTCCATTGAGATCGTGTATCCTTGCGCCTGAAAGTAAACAAGATGTCTCTCGAAATGGGGAATCCCAGGGTAGGGAGGTAGGTCATACCAGTCACGTTTGTCACTGACCCTGCAGCCGCTAACAGCGAGTCTACCGTCGAGAAATTGTATTATTATTTTGTATTTGTCTCTTCCTCTCACCCACTTGCCAATCATCAAGGCGCGACACGTGTGTTCTATGCAAATGCTGATGACCAGCGACAAAGGAAGCTAAATAATAATAACGTACTATATATATATATATATATAATTTTCAAGTCATTGGTTTGACTCGACCAGGGCTTGAACCTACAAACTCATGGGTTCGGATCTCCTATATATCATATAATAAATTATATATATCATATATATATATTTGATATACATATGTATATATATATATATCATATGTATATCATATATTGATATATAATGTATATATATCATTTATTGATATATATCATTTATGTGAGATATAATCTATTATTTTACCTCGGTATACAGCCTCAGGCTAGGGAGAGGGAAGCACATCCGGTCCAGCAATTAGCATAAATAACTCATGACCGGAGGACGCTCGTGAGTTGCTCCAGTTGGATTTATCTACAACAAGCTAATAACTGTAAGTAATCGTGATTATTTTGGTTAGGCTTGTGTATGATGCACTTTAGCATCCAGATTGGAAAGTTCAGAACTTTCGTGCGTCCATTTTGGACAAGATTAGCATTATAAATGTTGAATCGGATAGAACAAAGGATTCCTTTGTCTTGGTTCCGTGGTTCGATCAACCCGCTTTGAACGGGTAGAGATGTTGGCACGGTCACATCTCCTGTGGAGATTCCTTCGGACCCTAATAGAGGGTGTTGTTGGGGATGATCCTGGGTTTCTTTTATAGATTCCCCTTTTGATGAGGCGTTTCTCCGAGTTTCGTAGCATTTTCTCTCACTTGCTGGCGCTGAAGCCGCGGGTGGGAGAAGTGTACGCGACAGAGAGATGGGAGGTTCTAGAAGCCTACCCCACGGTTGGTTTCGATACCCAAAACCTACGATAAACTTAGCTTATCACGCCTGTATTGAGAACGGTGTAAATACGTTACTCATTACCAAATAGATCCTCAACCCAGGTTTACCTGGCGTCACTTCGGTGTTCAGTTGAGTCGATTCCGGTTAATAAGTTTCCTTTTTTGGTTACAGACTACCGATGGCTACAAAGCGAAACAAACCGCCGCCCGCTGCTGCGGAGGGACGCGTGCCTACCGGCTACGATACGTCACCAGATCGGACAGCTCCCTCGTCACCACAGCCGGGAGCCGACATGCTCTCAGATAGAGAGAGTGACGAGGGAGTCGTTTATCCGGGAGACCTGACACAGCAGGTCAATAGGCTGGTGGAGCAGAAAATGAGAGAACTCCACAGTAAGGACACAATCCACCAGTTCCCGCCAATTGATTCAGATTGGCAGGATGTCTCTGATTTGGAGGAGACGGACTCGGCCATTGAGGCCCTGCGCCCTAAGACGAGGAAGCGCAAGCGCCCAGTGAGTTCATCCGGTGATGAATTCACCAAAGCCACAAAGGGCAAGAAGGTCAAGAAGCCTAAGAAGAAAAGCCAGAAGAAAAAGAAAGATTCATCTTCGGACTCTTCGTCCGACTCGTCATCGACTGAGTCGGACTCTGACACTGAAAGAGCTGGCATTTATGCCAAAATTGGCGGCAAGATACGTAAGCGGTGCCCGCTGCAGAAGGCCAAGAAAGTAAAAACTACTACCATGATGCGTGAAACGATAAAAGGGCATTTCAACACCTTCAAGCCGGCAGAAGTGATTAATAAAATCACGGAACAGATTTCCGGGATTAAAGGGATCCCAGACAGTGTGATTAAGGAGATGGACGCGGGTATTCACCTTAACGAAGAGAAAAAGCGGTTTGAGGCGGCACTGTTCACAGTCCATAAAGCGGTGTTAGGTGTCCTCGCTACGGTCGTCCCAATAGCTAACCGCATGCAAACCGAGAATAAATTCTCGTCACTTGCCAGAGGCATGGATAAGGGCATGGCTCTCCTCACAGCTGCCAGTAACTTTTTGAGCTACCGCAGATATGAAAATGTCTTCAAGGCAGTGACCACGCAAGCCGGTAAGGAAGTAGCCAGATCAAAGAAAGTCATGGACAACGACGGCAAAGAGTACACTCTCTTTTTGCCGCCCAAGCCCATTAAGGGTAAACCCTTGGATAAGGGGAAGATGTTTGGTGGTCAACTTCCCTACCTCTTCAAAGAAGTCGAGGCGGAGACAAAAAGTGGCCGCAACCTGGAACCAATCAGGAAAACAGACACCTCCTGGTATCGTCGACCACGAGGGGATTTCCGTCCCCGGCGAGGAGGCAGAGCTGGCAGGTCCGGCCCCTCCTACGGCTATCAGCCGCAAGGCAGGGGTCGGGGAGACAGGCAAGGATGGAACGACGGCAACCGCCTGTTCCGGAAGGAGTTTGCCCCGAAACAACCCTTCCCACGCCCAGGCAGCAAGTAAATATTGCTACACAAACAACGGGACTAACAGACATGGTGGCTGAATCTACACAAACAGATGTAAGAGATTTTTGTGCTGGAAACATTTTTAACTGTGTCTCTTCTTGGTGCGAAATTACTAGTGATGTAAACATTTTAGACACAGTAACTGGGGTTAAAATTACCTTTATTGAAATCCCAGTGCAACAACGAGTACCTTTCCCGTATAGGTTTAATGATGTCGAAAAACAAGCTTTATCCGAACAAGTTACACTTTTTCAGGCTAAAGGCATTATTGAGGAGGTGACTCACACTCCAGGGGATTTTATCTCTAATATATTTTCCAGGCCTAAGCCTAATGGAGATATCCGAATGATTTTAGATTTAACCAAATTAAATGATCTCGTAGACTATCAACATTTTAAAATGTTTTCCCTTGACACTGCCAGAGATTTGGTGACACCTGACGCTTGGATGGCAAGCGTAGATTTGCAAGATGCGTATTATACTGTTCCGATTTTTGAAGAACACCGGAAATTCTTAAGATTTATTTGGGATGATACACTTTTCCAATTTACGTGTATGCCAAATGGCTTAGCGTGTGCTCCACGCCTGTTTACAAAATTACTAAAGCCGGTTTTCTCGGTTATGGCAAAGAAGGGTCATATTATGTTCCCTTATATTGATGATTCTTTCATTGTTTCACAATCGTTTGATGACTGTCAACACGCTGTTAATGACCTATGTTCTCTTTTGACAAAACTAGGGTTTTATTTAAATCATAAGAAGTCGGTTTTTGTCCCCACTACTGAACTTAAATGTTTAGGATTTATTATTAATACACGGCTTATGACTGTTTCACTTCCTGATAACAAACTTACTAAGTTTCACGATACGGCGACCCACTTAGTCGCCTTAAGTAGGCCAAAGATAAGACAGGTCGCGGTGCTAGTTGGCATACTGATAGCATATGCCCCTGCTATTTTATATGGTAAAGCCCACATAAAATCTTTGGAAATAGATAAGAATTTGGGGTTGGCTCGCACGAAGGGTAATTTCGAAAGAAAAATGTTTATTTCAGAAGATGGAATGAATGATATTAATTGGTGGTTCGATGACATTCAAAATTCACCTAACCCTATACGTATGAATGAACCCAACACAGTAGTTACTACGGATGCCTCTTTAGTATTTTGACGGACAATACAACTGCAATGGCATATGTACGAAACATGGGGGGGACAAAGTCCAGACCATGCAATGAAATAGCAAGAAAAATTTGGGATTGGGCCCAACTAAATGATGTTTGGTTAACTGTGGCATATATTCCTGGCGCACAAAATACCTTAGCTGATCATAAAAGCAGAAATTTTTATGACCATTTAGAATGGTCCCTTAGCCCAGACATTTTCAGCACAGTGTGTCAGAAGTGGGGACAACCTGAAGTTGACTTATTTGCTTCACGTAATAATTTTAAAATTGACAAATATGTGTCTTGGCATCCAGAGCCAGATGCCTGGCAAGTAGATGCTTTTTCTCTAACATGGGGGAATACATTTTATTATATTTTCCCTCCATTCAGTTTGATCAGCCGAGTAACCCGAAAGATAAAGATGGACAAAGCACACGCAATATTAATTGTTCCCAACTGGGACACGCAACCTTGGCTACCGGGCATAGTGGCAGCCGCCACAGATTGCCTCCGATTCCGAAGATCACCAGACAATCTGACACACCAAGGCCCCCTAAAACAACGAGGGGACGTGTCCACGACACCACTGCTGGCATTCCTTTTTTGAATAAATACCTAGAGCAATTTGGTTTAGACAAAATTACACAACAAAGAATTGTCGCAGATGCTTGGCGTAAAGGTACTGTTAAAATGTATACTACATATTTAAAAAAGTGGGGCGTTCATTGTTTAATTAAGAAAGTCAAACCCATGAATCCCACCATTTCCCAAGTTGGTAGATTTCTCCGCATGTTAGAAGATGAAGGGTTAGGGTTTGGAGCTATTAATGCTGCTCGGTGTGCTTTATCCGTTATCCTTCCACGGATAAATAATGATACGGTTGGGAAACACCATGTTATTCATTGGATTGTGAGATCGATTTATCAAAGGAATCCACCCAAACCGAGATACAGTCGGTTTTGGGATGTATCAGTTGTGTTTGATTTGTTTAAACAATGGCCTCATAATAGGCTGCTAGATCTCAAACAGTTAGGGTTTAAGGTAGCGTTGCTTTTATTATTAGTAACGGGACACAGGGGACAGACTATAGTCGCCCTATCACTAGATGGTCTAGAAATTGATAAGAAAGAGGCCACATTTGATTTGTCACAACTGTTGAAATCTAATAGATTAGGAGACCGATTGTCTACAATTAGTGTTACTAGTTTCAATGAAAACCCAAAGCTTTGTGTAGTGTCAGCCATTAGGGCTTATATATCCAAGACCAAGGACTTGAGAACTTCAAGACAGTTATTAGTTAGCTTTATTAAGCCACACAAGGGCATTTCGCGAGATACGCTTGCTCGGTGGACACTTACGATGTTAAAATTGGCAGGCATAGATACGGACAAATATGCCTCACACTCAACAAGAGGTGCTATGGTTTCTAAAGCGCGACTGCTGGGCATTTCCGTCAAGCGGATCCTAGCCCACGCAGGATGGAAAACAGCACGATCATTTGCAACACACTATAACAAACGATTGGAGAAGTCGAGCACACTGGCCCGACAGGTGCTGAAAGACTAGATCGGCAAGAGGTGAGAATACACTTTGTTTTCGCCAAAATTATTTTGCCGATTGATGATAATGTATGTTTAACAATTGTTATTGATATGTAACATGACATACAGGATAAATGAGATTACGTAAACCTCTCCCTAGCCTGAGGCTAGCCTGAGGCTGTATACCGAGGTAAAATAGATTAGTTAGACGAATCTTACCTGGGTATAGATGATGGATAACTGTTGTTTTACCGAGGTATAAGCCTCGGATAGACGTGGGCTAGGGCCCGCCCACCTCACCCTTCCACGTCTATTAGTTTGCTTATACCAAGTAAACTTCACAGTTTTAATACCATTGTCATTTATTATTATTATTATTTTAGATTGTTTATTAGCTCATTTATCCTGAATAAGAAGGTAAAGATTGCTGGACCGGATGTGCTTCCCTCTCCCTAGCCCACGTCTATCCGAGGCTTATACCTCGGTAAAACAACAGTTATCCGTCATCTATACCCAGGTAAGATTCGTCTAACTAATCTATATATATGATATGTGGTATATATATTATATATAGATATGATATATATTATTATACATAGATATATATTTTTTATATATTATATATATATGATATATATATATGATATACAGAAGGTCTGAACCCATGAGTTTGTAGGTTCAAATACTTATTTTGTCAGCACCAGGGCACTGGTCTTCCAGCCGTTGGAGTGATCGCATTTGGTCTGTACATGGTGGAAGTGGAATGTGTTGCATTGCGTGCAGCGCAACCCATTCTGAACATAAAAAGAAAGTGGGGGAGCAGCCTATGTTGCATAGTGTACAGCATAGGTAGTCAACATAGTGCAAGGTATATGCATCAAGATAGAGTGTGCAATAATTTACACTAGTGGTTAAATCATATGCTGTGTTTGTATATCAGTTAGATTTGGTTTTAATAACGGTTAGTCTTTTAATAGTGCCATGTTGTGCATGTATAGTGGTTTATATTGTGTGCATTGCTGGTTGAAGATGTAGTTATTCAGTGGTGGCAATGGGTCTCGAGTAGTGGTGGTGAGTTTCGAGTCATTGAGTTATAATAGTTGTTTGTCAAATGTGGATGGGGGGGGGGGGGGGGGGGGGGAAGGGGCCCATGGGCAGGGGGGCGGACATGCAGGGAGAGAGCAGGCATGAGAGAGGGCGAAGTCAATGGGTCGTTCAGCAGGTCGTATTATATATTTGCAGTGCCAGGTTTTGGGCCTGAATAACCAGGTGAGCTCTGTATGCATTTTTAACGAGAACGAGAGGGAGAGAGAGAGAGAGAGAGAGAGAGATAGGAGAGGGAGAGAGAGATAGGAAATATATTAAAAAGATAGACAGCAAAAACATTTAAAGACATATTAAGTCCTTCTCAAATGAAGCCTACAACAGATTTATTCAACAATACAAGGAAGTATTTGAGTTATCATTTCCTACCAGGATAATTACGCATGACCATAAATCAATAAAATGGGAGCCTTGGATGTTAATCAGACTATTGACCTCATCTCGAAACAAAGTAAAATTATTCAGCAAAAAAAATGAATAAGCCAACAGACGTAAATGAAAATAAATATAAAATATATTACAATTTATTCAATAAATTAAAGCGTAAAGCAAAGCAAAGTTATTATAAATCTGAATTAGAATTAGCCAAATCAAATATGAAACAAACATGGAAGATACTGAATCAACCCATCGGCAAGCAGAATGATACGTCAAAATTCCCACATTCATTTAAAATTGATGGTGAAAATATTACAGATCAATCCATAATAGCCACTGTATTTAACACATTCTTCCCCAACATTGGTCACAATATTAGTCACAGCGTTCCACAAAGTCAAAACCATTTGATGAATATTTACCAGACCACCATGATCACAGTATGTTCCTAAACCCAGTTGTGGCTGAAGATGTCATTGGTGTAGCGAAGAAACTTAAGCCAAAAATAAGCTCTGGATCAGACGAAATCTCTTCAAAGCTGCTCATAAATACGATAAGCGAAATTAGTATCCCAATCACATATATTATTAACCAGTCATTAGTAACTGGCATATTTCCTGATGGGCTAAAATGGGCTAAAATAATTCCCATCTATAAAGCTTCTGATCATCCCAAATGAACAATTATCGTCCTGACAGTCTTTTACCAGCATTTTCTAAATAAATAGAATGAATAATGTATAACAAATTGATGAAATTCTGTAATCTCCATAACTTACTATACAAGCACCAATATAGTTTCCGAGCCAATCATTCAACCATCCATCCAATCATAGACTTGCTAAACAATTACGGAGAAGCAAACAACCAGACTCCTAATAAATATACTTTGGCAATATTCTGTGATCTCAGTAAAGCTTTTGACACAATTAGTCATAAAATACTTTTACATAAGTTAAATAGATATGGTGTATGTGGCATAGCCAATAAATGGTTTGAAAGTTATCTTCAAAATAGAACTCAGTATGTTCAATTCAATAACAATAAATCTTCCTGCCAGAATATTAATTTTGGGGTTCCTCAGGGTTCCATATTGGGTCCACTCTTATTCCTAATTTATATAAATGACATTTCCAAATCAGCTAATGTTAATATTTTGTCATTTGCAGATGATACAACGATATATATGTCACACTCAAATATTGACAAATTATTCCTTCAGGCAGATCAAAATATTGATGAGATTTTTAATTGGTTCTGTGCAAATAAACTGTTGTTAAATGCAAATAAAACAAAATATATCATAATGAGACCATCTTCCAAACCATTTTACAAAACAAATCATAAGATATGCATAAATGGTACCCTATTATCTCAAGTTGGCAACAATCACCCAGAACATGCGTACAAATTTCTTGGCATATTTATTGATGAATGTGTCAACTGGAAACACCATATGACGTATATAAATACTAAAATTGCCAGATCACTCTTTATTATCAAACAAGTCAAACATTTTTTGTGATATGAAAGCTTACGTACATAAATACTTTACACTAATACATTCACACCTTTCTTATAGAATTACGGTTTGGGGTAATGCCAAAACTGATGCCATGCATAGAACAGAATTCTGCAGAAACAAGCAATTCGGACAATATTTAATGAATTTTATAATAGCCACACCAATCCATTATTCAAGCGGTCAAGAATTTTAAAGATGTCAGACCAATATAGGCTGGAAGTCTTATTATTCATGTATGATTTTGTGCAAAACAATCTGCCAATGTCATTTTCAAATCTGTTTTGCTATAATCGTGATATCAATAGCTTAAATAAAATGAGACAAGCAGACTTATTTTATAATGTGGCTATGAAGTCAAAGTTTGTTGACAAACTCTAATTATATGCCTATCCCACCTTATGGAATGCATGGTACCCTGTCATTGAGGTGAAGTCTCACGGTCATGTTTTAAACGCAGGATAAAGTCTATACTATTGTAGTAGTCTGTACATGAGCTCCACTACCATGCGGTGGCGGCAGACACTACGCCGCACACTTACGCAGTTACATTGAACTGCGCTAGGTGGCGGCACGCTAGCCACCGGGCAGGGCCCCCGACTGGGCTGCCCTCTACTACATGTGGCTAGCACACCCCCTACTCCCCTATATAGACGATGTGGGACCTAGCAAGTCATGGGCCGGGTCACTTGACTGTTGGCACCGTGGAGAGCGGATAGGTTTGATAATAAACCAGTGGAAGCGTACTGTTCCTAAATCTTGGCATTCTTCCATGTGTGTGCGAGGACGAGTGAAAGACCATGGAATGGTGGACATCGTGGTCTACCACACTATTAAGTCAATATGCCGATACAGTTAATTGTATCAACAAATTATGTTGTGATTGTTACCCCAGGTCATAGAGAACCAATATTTGAATCACAGAATTTGTCTAATGATCAGGTCCTGATCTCCTCGTATCTTTTTCTAAACATGTGTTTGTTTCCTTAAAGAGCAGTCTGTAGGTTATTTGTATATTAGTTCCAGCACTTATAATTTTATTTTATAGATTATTTTGTTTATAAGGGGCAGTGGGAAGACAACCATTAATGGTTACACTGTTCCTGCAATTCTTATTGTCAACAGAATAGTACATGTCGGTGGAATAATGTATAGAAATTGTGAATAAAAAATGTCTTAACAAATGTCAAATATAAATTGTCATGTCGGAGAATAATCGTATTCGAAATGATTACGCTGCATACCTAATGTTTTTATTAAATGCTTAATTAGTGTAGATAACACATTAGCTGTGGTGATATCCATTGCAATGTTTGGTGACCAGCCCAGTCTATTAAAGTTGCATAGTCCGATGGTTTTGAGTTTCAGCCATTTTTCTCAGATAAATATATTAATTGATTGTTAATATCTACCTTACTTTGGTTTGAAATAACTGTTATATTAAATGGCTAAGTATTGAGATATTTGAAGTGCAAATATGTCAAATTAGTTTGGCAGTAACAGCTTCTATTAAATTTCCTCAGTAGTCCCTTCTATATGGCAACAAATGCTTAATAACTGCACTATCATCAAAGTAGATATGTAGAATCAATTTTAGATAATTGTTTTAGTTTTGACAATTTGATACTTCATCGGACTATGCCGCTTTAAAACGGTTTCTGACTGTCCGATTCGATAGCATTGCTATTTTGTTCTGGCGGTTATTTAAATGTTAGCTTCTACTGATCAACACACGGAGTGGCTGAATGTGTTGAGCGTCTGTTTCCAATTGTTCGCGAATGTAAGAACAAACAAACAAAAATTGTGCCGTGAAAAGCTAAATTAATTTAATATTTCATAACAAGGAAACTAGGATTGGGAATAAATTTATAATTCATTTACAATGAGAAGCGTGTTGCACAAACGTATAGAGGTCAATCGACAAACATGCTGATATAATCGACATCTTAACATAGGTATTACTTTATTCACAACAAGGGTTCTGGGTTTGACGGTCAGTGCTACATATTAAAGTTGCATAGTCAGATGGTTTTGAATTTCTGTATTTTTTCTGAGATAAATATATTAGACCGATCACTGGTATCTACTTTACATTAGTTCAAAGTTACTTTTATTTTAAATGGTAAACCTTTCAGATATTTTGAGTGCAAACATGGAAAATTAGTTTCGGCAAGCTTGCTAAAACTCTGACATTATAGACTTCTGCAGTAACAGGTTCAGTTAAATTGACTCAGTATTGCCTTCTACGCAGAAACAAATGCTTAATAAGTGCATCAGTATCTAAGTTAGATATGTGAAATTAAATCTAGCTAATTGGTTTGGTTTTGAAAATTTGATATTTCATCGGACTATGCAGCTTTAAGACCCATACACTTAAGTTACAGAGGGGCGGGTGGGAGGCAAAACCTGCCGAGACGGGTTTCTTTCTGGGCCCGTATGCACCAATCGGGGGTAGGGCCTTAACCGCGGCTAAGGTATCCCCGTACGGCTAAATGTGAAAATTCGGTATTCACCAATCGGAGTTAGCGCTAACCGCATGAGTTAACCGCGGCTAAGTTAAACCACATTCCGAGGTCTGTTTAGGGCCTATCCGATTGGGTTAGTGCGCTTTTCCAAGATGGATGTCGTGTTGATCAGACGCTTTTACCACAGACAACTGCGTAGAAATCGGATTATTCGAGATCGGAGCCATCCGTTTGAAAAATTTGACGACCAGGAGCTATTCGGCAAGTTCAGATTTCGTCGGCATGATATACTTGCAATAACAGATAGTGTGCGAGACGATTTACCGATATGGCAGCGACAGGGCGCATTGCCACCGCTAATGCAAGTACTGATTACTCTACGCTTCTACGCGACAGGGGGGTTCCAAGATGTGTGTGGCGAGCTCGTAGGTATCAGTCAATCAACTGTTTCACGCACAATTCATCGCGTAACGGATGCTCTGATACGCCAAATACACGCTCATGTTCACTTGCCTACTCAGGAAAAGGCAGACAGGACTAAATTGCACATTTACAACACCTACGGATTCCCCGGCGTTTTTGGCTGCATCGATGGCACACAGATAAGAATCGAAGCTCCCTCTGAATACGAACATGAGTACGTCAACCGCAAGAACTACCACTCGATCAATGCTCAGGTATGTTTTTCAGTTCCCTAAACTCTCAGTGTATACGATCATTTAGTGTTGCTCTTGTACTTACTTATCTTGGGACACCGACTCGTGTAGTGCTAAATATATTCCTTCAGCCTATCCTATATGAATATATGTGTCTTCATATATTTTGTATTCAATTTCTATTCTATTTGTTTTTGTTATGGTCATGGCACACCGAGTATGTAGTTTAGGGGAACAAAATCGCTTTGGAATAATTTACAGTGACACAGATTATATCGGGCTTGTTTTTAGATACATCTAATTGACACCATCCACCTACTCGTACTGCCCATAGACTGCGTACCTACTTAAAATCCTCTCTCTTTTTTCTTGGTCATCTTGATCATCTAAGGTGATCTGTGACAGCGAACTGGTCTTCATAGACTGCATCGTCCGTTGGCCAGGTAGTGTACATGATTCACGTATCCTACGGGAATCAGACCTCTTTGACGCATTTGAGACGGACGGAGCTAAACCTGTGCAAGGTCTGCTACTTGGGGATAGCGGCTACATGATGCGTGATTGGTTACTAACGCCTATCGCCAACCCTAACAATGCGCAGGAACTGGCCTATAACGTCCACCACAAATCTGCTAGAACACTAGTTGAGAGGGCTATTGGAGTTTTAAAGAGGCGTTGGCATTGTCTGCGTAGGCTCCGTTTGCACCCTGTTAGGGCTTGCAACGTCATCACCGCCTGCATCATCCTCCACAACCGCGCCAGAAAGCTTAACCTCGAAGATCCATCAGACACAGAATCAGATAATGATTCCGAGGGTGATGATGCAGCACACTATGAGGAACAGGCTGACGCTCCGATCCAGGCTCGTCCAGATAACTATGACCGGTCGGAGAGGGTTCGTATCGCAGTTGGCAAAGCTGCCCGACAGAGACTTGTCAACACGTTTTTTGCATAAAGCTGTGTCAATGTAAGCAACAAGCATATAAAGTAACACGAGAATAAAAGCGAATATTGGTTCATCACTTGGTTTATTTACACACAAATTAGTATGACCTTAGATGTTGCTAGGACGTAAAAAAACAACAAACAATCACCCAAATTAGTCGGTATATCAGCTACCATTAAAAACAGACAGATTATGGGAAATATATTAGTATAGTAATATAGTATAGTTGTCTTTTGTTATATAAAACTGCAATTTGCCAGAGAAAACTTTATGTTGCTTCCATTAATATAAAAGGTATGAAAATATTCCTATGCAAAATAAGTTTGTGACGTTTGGACTGGCCTAAGTTTACACATACCTAACATGACTACTCATTTGGTAATGCCCAAATCTTTCTGTAGACGAGCTATTTCTAGCATCTCACGCCTCTGCTGCGTCTGTAGCAAGTCTGTATGTGCCTGTATACGAGTTTGATTTAGTAACAAACTGTCACATTGTGCATCAAAGTAGCGTTTCTTTGATTTAGAGCTCTCACTAGAATTTTTTAGAAATTGTATGAATGCCGCACGTTCCTCCTTGTCGTTCCCGGAACCGTGGCCCGATTTCGTGCGTGAACTGTTTGCCTGTGAAGAGTGGGAACGACGCCTGCTTGTCCACCCGCGTGATGCTCCTGTTGATGTGTGTCGAGTGTGATCAGGCTCTGCGCTCACACTGACATGGCCATCGTCAAGGTCTGCCACAATGACGGCCGGCGAGAGGTCAACTGTGCGTAGAAAAAGCGCACAGCATTATAAATTGCCAGTTTTTGTATAAGTACAATTGACAGGAAGTGGGCACTAGAATAATATGTGGTATATATTTCTTTTGTTATATAAAACTCTATTTTGGCAGAGAAAACTTAATGTTGCTTCCATTAATATAAAAGGAAATGCAAAGCATTATAAATTGCTACTTGTTTCTATAAGTAAAATGGAAAGGAAATTGGGCAGTAGAATAATATGTGTTATATATGTGCTATAGAGTAAAATAGTATTTCCACTTGGTAGATTTGTTGGCGAACATCCTTAATGCATATTCTTAATGTTTGCTTTGGAACGGCACAAGAAATAAGTGAACACGAATCGACAAGCATTTCAACTGGATGTTTCTTTTGTATATGTAACATGCCAACAGAGGTATTTGTTTGTGCCTGGTTAGTGCGCCTTTCAATAGAGTAATTCATAAAGAGCATACCTGGCAGAGAAAACGGTTCGCTGAGGGCAAACATGCCAGTGGTTGCTGTCTCTGGCACAGGGGTCGATGAAGCCGTGGGTCGACCGACGTTAGTGATGGCATGCGATGCTGGTTCGCTGTCGGGGTCCATCTGTGTCGATTGCGAGGGAGTGGGGAACGCCAAATCGGTGTCAACATCAGTGTTTGAGGACATGATGAAACTTGAAGGGGAAGGCACTGAAATGTAAAAGACAAATTAATTGATGAGAAGGCCAGTAAAACAAATAACTGTATTTAAGATAAGACATCCAAGTGAACAAAGAGTATTTTGCAGAGGCACTAGTAGTGAGATGACTACAAAAATAGGGTAAACCAATTTAATACTAGTAGAGAGTAGCATACTGCCAAAAAAACTTGTTAGTCCGCTATAATAAAATTTGATACAGCTATTGTAATTAAGTGGGTTGTTGCGTTTGTTTATTATAAGTCGCTAGTTTTCAGTCAGAGGCATGGGATACATTTCCTGCGCACCTAGCAAAAGAACGCAAAATCGGAGATTGCTCACGCAATAATATATTTTATTGTCTAGTTAATTGTGCTAGTTCACAGAGAATGTTAGAGTGTGTAGACAAGTGACAGCAAAGCGTGACAGACATAGACAGAGATAGATGAAGATAGATATGCAAACTGTCAACATGCTTTTAAAGGTAAACACTATGTATACTTCATACGCTGAAAAACATGGGTATTTATTCGGTTAACTTACCAAGTATTCCATGGATGATGGTCGAATCGGCGCCAACGATTTGAAGCACAGCATCCTCGTATTGGACGGGAGGGTCTGGAGGACCTCCACCAGTTCGGAGCGCCCTTCTCTGGCGCCCTATCACGTCGGATTTGATAGTTTTCCATTTCTCCTTCACCTCGAGTCTGGAACGCTTGGCAACACCACACGAATTGACGGCCAGGGTCACCCGCTCCCAAGCCTTGGTTTTGTCTTGCATGCTGATTTGATCGTTGAAAGAGCCGAACAAAACAGATCGTGCACTCATAATTTCCTCCAACATTACTCGCACCTCAACGTCACTATAGTTGGCTTTGCGCGCTCGTTTGTTAGAACAAACAGAGTCGCTTTGAGAAGCCATGCTTGTCGATAAGGATGTATGGATGAGTGAAGATGGCACTAATGTAAATAGAAACTCACAAACGGTATGAAGACAGAGGTAGTTGGTCACAAAACGGAATAATGGAAAGAAATAACACCACGGCGAATCCAGATTGAGTCGTGCGTCCTGCTTTCCGCTGGTTCTGAGCGAGAACGTTATGCGATAAGGGTGCTCGCCGATACCGGCTCAAGGGGATTCCCCAACTCACAAAATTAGGTCACGGTTAGCTATCCGCAACGGCTAGCAGATTGGTGAATACCGATTGACACAGCTCTCCAACCCGCCTCTACCCCGTGGTAGCTATCCGCGGCTAGCGCCTTAGCCCCGGCTAAGCCTATCACCGATTGGTGCATACAGGCCCTGGTGTGTAGGCCGAAGTAAAGTGAACTAGCTAGAGGTTTATGCGATTCAGGAGAAAATATTTGTTGTGAGGGTTGGTTAGTTGTTGGAGTTTGACGTCCTGGCAACATCTATAGTCATGTCAGGACGGGTACCGACTTGTGACAATGCGCACTCATGGCAACTTTATAGTGCTGCCCCACTGGGAGACCAGGCCACCAGCACCATGACCTGATATCCCACTGTGTATCGACCGCGGCTATATTCTTCGCTGGATAAAGCGCGCATTCCTTACACGCGGTATGCGGCATGCAGTATGCGAATGGCATGATTCCTTACACGCGGCATGCGGAACACGACTGGCTATATTTAAAAAATAAAAATAAACAAGTATACTCAATACTGCACTGTATATGACCTAATATGGCATTCATATCTATGTACCTCTTGGTACGTCACATGGGGGTTCCTACCTTTATAATTACCAAATTATAGATAAGTATTCATATTTTTGTGGCTATGGTAGCATTTTTACCAACCCGAACCCCACCACCACCACTACCATATGTTTCCCCTCTGCACCCTTGTGTGTGACCGTTCCGTAATGCTCAGTCGCCTCTCCTCGTCTAAAACTAATGGACAAGTGCGACTGACGTTTCTATTCGCATACTGCGTGCCACATGCCGCATGCCACACCGATCGCTTCATGGACCAATCGAGTTGTCGCATTCATATTCGCATTCGCATACCGCGTGTAAGGAATGTAGCCCATAGGCTTCAAGGCGTTTCGATTTTTTGTCGCATTCGCATTCGCATACCGCATGCCGCATGCCGCGTGTAAGGAATGTACCCTTTAGCCATTCTGAAGGTTCGAAAGCCTCACCAGACCGAGATGGGAGTGTGTGATAATGTCGGGTCATGGTGCCGTAGGCACAGATGCTGCTAGGACGCAAAATTCCAATAAGGCATATTAAATCGAACCTGACTGCTTAGCCAGCTGGTTTGAGTACATGCTTATCGTGCAGTAGGTAGTGGGGTCGATTAGCAGGTCTAATGCTAGGTACACACCTAGCGTATACGATCGTTTTTCCGCACCCACCTACCGTATACGATCTAAAACTGCCCAAAAGTCATGAGGTGTGCACTCCCCTAGCACGCCTACCGATTGCGATTCCCGATTTTTAGGGCTAAAACGGTAAGTGTGCGCTAGCATTACGATTGCGATTCCCGATTCGAAAAATGAATCGGCCCGATTTCAGTTTTAAGCAGATCAGGAGTTTTAGTGCGCGAATCCTATACGGTATGTGTGTACCTAGCATTAGGATTAACTTCCGACAGATTGATGCTTGTCACTATACCTCGAAGCCTGGCATTTGACATTATTAGAAAATGGCAAGAATTGGCTTATTCAGTGTTTACAATTTTGAAAAAGTATAATTTTTGGAGGTCATTGGTTTGACTCGGCCGGGTTTTGAAGCCCCGACCGCACGGGAAGCTGACAATCTTACCGATCCAGCAATCGCGTCCGGGTAGCTATAGTTGTAAATTGGTGGTTTCAAAGTCGATATTATCACTCTGTATGACATTAAATGATACTCGGACATACAACCCTAATCACTCACTCAGACCCGATGGCCGGTTGTGGTGAGCATCTGCTTCCCGTGTGGTCCCGGGTTCGAACTCTGGCCGAGTCAAATCAATTATGACTTAAGCATCAATTATTGTCACGGTCCTTGCCTGGTGCTTAGCGTTACTAGGACAGGACAAGGGGTGGATTGCTCAGTGTCGGGATAATGTGCCAGGGTCATGCTGCAAGTGGCTAGATAATGTCCCAGAGGGAAGCACTATAAAATCACCATGAGTGTGCTACCCATCCTGATATGACCTTCAGATGTCGCTAGACTGAACTTTTATTGTGTATTTACATGTTTATATATAATTGTATATATATATATCCATTATATATATTAGATATATATGTTAGATATATATTAGATCTATATTAGATCTATATTAGATACATATTAGATATATACTAGATATATATTAGATACATGAGGTATATTAGATATATATTAGATATATATTATATATATTAGATGTATATTAGATATATATTAGATATATATTAGATGTATATATTATGTTATATATATTAGATATATTATATATACTATATATATTATATATATATTACATATACTATATGTTATATATATTATATATGTTATATATAATATATATTATATGTATTTGTCAGCATTTAAAAAAAATATATTAATATACATTATATATATTATACATATTATATATATTATATATCCAATTCCCCAGGTTTGAACCCTCGCCAAGTCAAACCGATGACTTAAATATGTAGAATGAGGAAGACCAATTGTCTGCGATTGGAATTTCCCCTGCTTAATTAACTATAATATACAAAAACAACATATGCCGATCGCCAGGATAGGTAGCGGCAATTAGAGAGTTCTATACATTTTAAAGTCATTGGGACACAGCTGGATTTGAACCCCATGGGTCAACTCCCACGACACGGAAAGTGGGCGCTCAACTCAGTCAGGTTAGTTGCGTGAAAATGTATATTATATTGTCCATAATTGGAATTTTACTTGCTTCGTCAAAGAATATGATAAAACAAAAAAAAACAGCCCTGAAAATACTGTGGGATAACATACGCTGAGAGATCTGTAGTTGAGGTTGTTTTTTTCTGGAGAGGAAGCAGTGTAATGCAGTGGAGAGTAATTAAAGTTGCATAGTCCGATTGATTTGGATTGATTTTTTTTTTTTTTGAGGCTGTATTCATACTCTCCATAGCATATAAGCCCTGGTACCCAGGCTTGTTTTCAATGCTGGCCAGTTGTAGTGTTGGTGTTATCTTACCACACAGTAGCTGCTGATAAGTTATTTGATTGCCAGCATTTCAGTAGCAGATAGATAATTTGTTGGTAGAGTTAGTAGCATATGTTAGTATATTTTTATTTTCTTGGCATATATGTATTTTGTTTTGTTCTACTCTTATTACTAGACTAGCCTACTCCTATTTACATATCATAGGCTTGTACGTAGCTGTGTGGTGTGTTATCTGGCTACTCTTGGCATGGTTACCTTCCATTGGGCGTCCCTCTGGTGGGCCATAGCATGTCACATGCCCCTTTGCGGTGCAGCTTAGTGGGGCTTTACTAGCCTAGTTTGCACAGCTATTTTTTGTAAATTTTTAGGTCAGGAATTTGTCGTTCCTTTACTGATTGGGCACCTCACCTTGGCAGCCATTTCCAGTATGCTTCTCTCATGAGCTTTTATAATCTCCCTTACTTTACATTGAAGTAACATTTATTTTAAAAGGCTAACTTTTGAGATATTTAAAGTGCAAATATGTCAAATTAGTTTTGGCAAGAATGGCAAAACTCTGACACTGTGGGTTTCACCAGTAACAGGTTCTATTAAAGTTGCATAGTCTGATGGTTTTTAATTTCTGTATTTTCTTCTGAGATAAATATATTAGATCGATCACTAGTATCTACTTTACATTAGTTCAAAGTTACGTTTATTTTAAAAGGTAAACTTTTGAGATATTTTTAGTGCAAACATGGAAAATTAGTTTTGGCAAGCACCACTGACACCATAGATTTCTGCACTAACAGGTTCTGTTAAATTGACTCAGTATTACCTTCTATGCAGAAACAAATGCTTAATAAGTGCATCAGTATCTAAGTTAGATATGTAAAATCAAATTTAGATAATTGGTTTGGTTTTGAAAATTTGATATTTGATCGGACTATGCCACTTTAAATTGACTCAGTATTCCCTTCTATGTGGCAACAAATACTCAATAAGTGGACCAATATCTAAGTTAGATATGTAGAATCAAATCTAGATGATTGGTTTGTTTTTTAAATGTTGACGCTTCATCAGACTATGCAGCTTTAATTTCAAGAGGATGTGGTCGGGTTCCAGTTCCCGCCATGGCCGCTTGGTGGTGTCGAAGTGCATCTAGATGAAACCAGAGAGCGTGTATATAAACAGATGAGAGGGACAACTATCATACTAGACCGTGTAACAGCCTCAGACTGTGGGGCTCCAAGTGGTGGTTGTTGAACAGCTTAAGCATATGGGCAAACCTCAAGGCATTTTCAATGGCAGTGAGCAATCTTCATTCAGAAAACGTTAGATATCTCTAAAACTACAACACCTAGAAACAAACTGATTGGAATACACATAGAAAACATGTTTACCAAAAAGATTATATTAAATTGATATGGTTAGGGTTCTGGATTTCTATTAATTTGGAATAAAACTGACGTTTTTTCTCTACGCGTACGGCAAACTCAAGGCATTGTCAATGGCCTTGAGCAATCTTCATACAGAAAACGTTAAATATCTCTAAAACTACACCACATAGAAACAAACCGCTTGGAACACATATAGAAAACATGTTTACCAAAAGGATTATATTAAATCGATAATGTTAGCCTTCTGTATTTCTATTAATTTTGAATAAAAACAAATGTTTTGCACTGCGCATACCGGCAAACTCAAAGCTTGTTCAACACTAACCGCCAGGAACGCCACTGTAGCCTGTGTTACCGTTTTTCGCGGGAGTTGTCCCTCTCATGTGTTTATATACACGCTCTCTGATGAAACCAAACAGCCACAGTGGCGACATCTGGGAAAAGAACGGCCAGGGGACCAGACTACACAGCCTCACAGGATATCCCTGTCGTAACCTGACGTAATGGAATCTAACCATTTTCCACCTCATCATCTGCTAATTGTAATGCTTGACCTCTGTATTATTTAGCATGGATTTTCTATCTCGTGATACCAGGATACACCGAAAAGGTGGGAAGCGTTCATGATGAAACTCAGATATCTCACCATTTAGTCGGCGGTAAGTTCAAATTTGTCCGCTGCCGCGCCCAGCTGTTCAGCACTGACAACAGTCAACAGCCTGTTGGTTTTCTTCAATATATATATAATATATATATAAATTTAATGTCTATAAGGGGAAACAAACCCCTGTACATATCCACGGTTGAGTTCTACAAGTACAAATAGCACTCTGACTCTTCATTGATTACAGTTTAAATTTGTTTAATTAAAATTCTCCACATATCTCTAAAACAACACCACTTAGTCTTAGAAACAAACCGTTTGGAACACATATAGAAAACATATTTAACAAACAGATTATATTAAATTTATATGATTAGGGTTCTGCATTTCTATTAAATTTGAATAAAATTGGCATTTTGAACTGCGTGTATCGGCAAACTCAATGAGTCAATGCATTGTCAATGGCCATGAGCAATCTTCATAGAGAAAAAGTGAAATATCTGTAAAACTACAGCACCTAGGAACACATATAGAAAACTTATTCAACGAACAGATTATTTTTAAATTATAAGGTTAGGCTTCTGCATTTCTATTAATTTTGAATAACATTGACATTTTGAACTGCGCGTATCGGCAAACTCAATGCATTGTCAATGGCCGTGACCAATCTGAATATCTCTAAAACCACCACTTAGAAACAAACCGCTTGGAACACATAGAAAACATGTTTAACAAACAGATTATATTAAATTTATAACGTTAGGCTTCTGCATTTCTATTAATTTTGAATAAAATTAACGTTTTGCACTGCGTGTACCGGCAAACTCAATGGCAGTGTGCATTCGTTCTGCAGCCAAGCTGTGTGCGCATATATACAATGTTTATAAACATTGAAAGGGGTCTATTGATAGGCTGTCTAATCAACGGCGATTCAGCGCCGAGCAAAACCAAACCACATGCTTTGGTACTTCTTCTGATTAATGTGATGCAAAAGAATGTGTTAATTAGCAAAAGTGCCTGTAATAAAGTGCCTTTTGGTGTGTTGTCTTGAAGTCGCCTGGTATACCTCACCCATAAACAAATGAATCCAACATCAAATGCTCTCCAACCATACCTTTGCTTAGTTTTGTCAGTTCATGCAACTGAACATGTGGCAGGAGAGTGTTGAGGTCTGTGATGTATAAATTATATCATAGGTGGGATTCCCTCATCACATGACCTAGAGAGGTTCCCCAAACACAGGGGAAATCCATGGCAACCACCAAGATGGCAGCCAGAGAAAGCTCTCAATTCAACTTTTAAAGTCTATTAATCTACAGGATTTAATCAATTATTCACACAAAAGGTAGCTGGTTATGAGAAATAAACATTTAAACTTTATATTTAGCATTTTAGATTGCAAATTCTAACATTTTTCTCTATATGAGTGTCTAAAAGCCTTGTCAGTGCTGCTGGACTAACTACAACACAACATGAACAACCAATTTCAGCACTCTCCCCCCACGTATACAGTAGCATAAACTGAAAACCTGCAAAGGTATGCTTGGAGAGCATTTGTCGGAGTACGGTTCGTGTCTCAGCAGCCTATACTGGGTCTGTTTAAAGTGGCCCGGTATACCTCGTGGCGACAGGAAACATACTCCGACAAATGCTTTCCAAGCACAACTCTGCTACAGATATGTAGGGGGAGAGTTGTAGACTCACTGCACCTGAACTGGACCAGGGAGAGTGTTGAGGTCAGTGGGGGGTGGGTGCTGAGGCTGGGTGAGAAGTGGGTCAGTGTTGAGGTCAGGGTGGGGGTAGGGTGGGGGGTCTGAGGCTGGGCCTGTAGCTGGCCCCTGTTGTTTTGAAAATGGATGGTTGAGTGGAGAAGGGAGAGTAAAACTGATGTATTTTCAATTTTCTTTAGAGTAGTTCAAACAGGAAATATATTTGATTTAATTTGAAATATATGTTAGTAGAATTACATTGCATATTTCAATCAGAAACACATATAGAAGGAACGTCTTTTGTTGTTGAATGTAAAAAGCAGTGAAACTCATGGGGTTTGAACCCAGATCAACACCTTAATGCTATGATGGCAGCAGCTGTTCTGGTCGTGCCTATGTGTTATTGTTTGGACGGAATCCATCGCAAATGCGCCGTTCCACAGTGTATCCATCGGAGGACGGCCTGGGGTTGTAGCACCATATCAGTTTCTACACTCACTTATGACAAACTGCATGTTCTGCGATCCCGAGTCGTCCACGGGCGCCTAGGCTGTGGAACATCGCTGTTGCTGTCATAGCGTTAAGCGCAGAACCCGGCGCATTTGCGATGGATCCCGTCCAAATGATAATGCATGACCAGAACAGTTGCTGCCATCATAGCATTAAACCTGAAAATCTGCTCATTTGCAGCAGATCCCGTCAAGACATTAATGCTCTTGGCCTAGTTTTTAAGATGTTGAACTTGTAATCTGAAGTTGTTTAGTCTTGTGGGTTCAAACCCCATACAGTCCAAAACCTTTTTACATTCAACAATAAAAAAACGTTTTTCATCTATATGTGTTTCTCATTGAATTATGCAATGTAATTGTACTAACATATTTTACATTAAAGCAAATATATTTCCTGTTTGAACTAAGAAAATTGAAAATACATCAGTTTTACTCTCCCTTCTCTCCACTCGCCCAGCCATTTTCACAACAACAGCTGTCACATGACCAATCTAGGTCACTTTACACCACCAAGTGGAAAAGTTCAGTACTAAGCATGCACCACCCTGTGTCAAAAATTAGAACTATTCCGAGTTTGTTTGTTTTCCCGGCAAGGTATACCGGCCGACTTTAAAGCTGCATAGTCCGATGAAGTTTCAAATTTTCAAAGCCAAAACAATTATCTAGATTTTACAGCCCAAGTAATTTTGGTATAAAAAAATAAAGAGCAAAGCTTTAGTTCATTCACACCACTTTCTGCATATTTTAAATTTAAACAGACACCCAAATATGAGTGTTAAAAAATTAGCAAATTTTCATGATTTTCTTACTGTCTTCCAGTGTTATCTAAGTACTGCTGGTACCTAATAAAATTGATCAAAGATGTTCCCTCTCTTACTTCCTCTGGCATTCCATAATGGGGGACATGCAACATAGAAGGCACAATCACCATATGATTTGAGTCTAGACACAGGGACATATAATACTATCTGACTGGAACATCTGGGAGTTCATGATGACTTTTTGAGGGACAGAAGATTACACACATATTGTCGAACCCAGTTACCATTGGAAACTTCATGGGCAGTTAGCAAAATCTTGACCTGTCTCAGGGATGGCTCGACTATTGGGGGGTTCGTAACCTTACAACGGTTACCAGCTGCAGCACTGCAGCAATATAGAAAGGCACCGATAAATCGGTCCAATCTACGGTTTAAGATTTGACTTCAGGTGGGACGGTTGTAGAAGCGGAAATCTCTTTACAACGATTAACAGTCGTTAGGGCGGCTCCGGATCACTCCGGCCCGGCGGTAGCAGTCCACTCGTATCCAGCAGCAGTAGGGGTTCAGGCGGAAGGGAGGGGCAAAGGCGAGTAAAGGTGGGTTCCAGCAACAAGACCAAAGCGAGAGAGTGAAATTATAAAAGGGCCCCACCCAAGCAAACAACTCCCTTGATCAGGAGGAGAAGTAAGCCCGGGAGGCAAAAAAAAGGGTAGAGTAGAGGAAAGAGAGATGAGGAGAATTGAGTCAAAGGGCCGTGTCTCTTTGCTAAATGGTGACCAGTCGGCGAGCCAGAGACACAGACAGAGTAAGAGTAGAAAGTGAAATGCTGGCCGGCTACCCCTCCTGGAACTCTTTTCAGACATAATCAAGGAGGAGCAAGGTGTAGCGGAGAGGAGCAGAGAGAGGTGTGGAGCAAGTGTCAGGGCTGCGGGAATAACTGTATATTTATATGCCCTCCACGCAATAACCTCTGAATATGGTAGACGTTGGGTGTAAGTGTGAGTAAGTGCTTGTGTGTGTAGGCCTACGTATGTGTTGTCAGGGGGGAGTAGATAAAAAGCTGTGTTCACACCCACAACTTTAGGCCGAACTAGATAAGGCGAACTAGATGAGGTGAACTAGTGTCGTGTCCACACACGGAGTGGATTAAAGCGGTAATCGATATCTGCGCATGAGCAAGTCCAAACTAACCAGCGCCAGTTTCGGTTAGTCGACGTCGGCACTAGAGAGTGTGGGTTCGACCTCGATCTGTTTCGACTGAATCGTATTGTTTTGGAAGGGTCAAAACTTCTGCTGGGCAGTGAAACCCTAAAAATAAATGATGAAAAAAATATTTGTGCACCTCTAGCAGGTTCATAGATCAAATTTACCAAAAGTCAACAAACTCAGGTCTCGACTGTGACGTCCTTAATCCGCCGCATCTAAACCGCTAGCGTCCACACAGGCAATATGGGCCGACTTAAGCTAGTTCGCTTCTTTTAAACCACCTCGCGACGCGGCCTAATTGAGGCGAACTAGATGAGGCGAATCAGCCCTAATCCGCCTCAACGTCGGGTTCACACGGCCAATGTGAGCCGACTTAGATTAGGCGCACTAGATGAGGCGAGTTAACGTCAAGGTCTGAACACGGCTTTTAGATTCACCTCTGATTCTGTTCAGACTCCCCCCCCCCCCCCCCCCCCCTCACCGAACCCCCGTTCGCCC
Organism: Branchipolynoe longqiensis; assembly: GCA_030323885.1. Taxonomy (NCBI): domain Eukaryota; kingdom Metazoa; phylum Annelida; class Polychaeta; order Phyllodocida; family Polynoidae; genus Branchipolynoe; species Branchipolynoe longqiensis. Next base: position 71,137,380 of record CM059198.1, read on the forward strand.
ACTCCTCCCCGTCCCGCCCCATAACCACGACCCGATATCACACGCAAGCTACTGTCTTATCTAGCACGGGGTGAATCTTTTATCTAGGGGGCGGGGGGGGGGGGGCAGTAGATAAAAGATTCACTTTGGCTCTGCGTAAGGATGACTCTTTTATCTACTGTATATCTATAATCATTTATACTAAATCACAGTAGGGGACAGTAGATCGGAGTAGCTCAGCGATTACGGTGCTGTTAGAGGCCCTGTTGGTGTACATCTAAGAAATTAATTAATCACGTTTTGTGAATAAAAGTGTTCAATTACTGGTGAGTTAATAGCAAAATTGGGGCGGGTGTTCTTTCAAGACGCACTGTTGTGTTGACATCGATGACTGATACGTGATAGGTGTCAGAGCGGCGAACAGTTACATTCCGGAAACTAGTCGCTGGGACAAGTGTATATTTTGTAATCTCTGACCGCACGTCTAGGTTGCAACGCCTTGCAGTTGACGTCACCTAGGAAATTGTGTGTTTTCCAACATGGCGAACGGTAGAGAGATCGAAAACTTTGTTCTCTCACTTTTTCACTTCTCTGTTTTGTCCGTATATATCGGAGCGTTGAATTATGAGGGCGCAACACACATCGGACATAAAACATATGCCGGCCGATGGAAGTATCTGACATTCCTAAATGAGGTAGGAATTGTTTGAGAACCCAAGTATTATGGCCGATACCAAACTCCAAAGGCATATGATCATATGATTATGAGTTATGACATTGTCACGATTGTGATTGTCTTTGCTGATACTCAGGCATTCTCGATGTCGGCATGACGTGACAACCCGGAAACTAGCCCGCCAAGGGTAAAATACCACAGTGATGTGTGCTGCAGCAATGTTATGTCTATGCGGAGCATTTATTTATGCAAAATGAATTAAAAAGCTTTCATTGGATCGATTAAAAATATCTTAATGCGGGACTGAAGAGGAAGATCTGAAGTATTTAATTTAACCTAAAAGCAATTTACTCTGAAAATATTAAAAACAGAGATAATATTAATAGTGAAAGTTGGGATATTCTCAGTGTCAGTACCAGATCATGCCCTCAAAAACTATTTTTGCAAAATAAATTCAAGAACTTCCAATTGGCTGATAAAAAAAAAGCTGAATGTGAAATTGTAGAGAAAGATCTGAACTATTTAATAGAAACAAGAGAAATTTGCTTTAAAAGCACCAAAAAGCAGAAATTACTGTGATTGTTGTGGTAGTTTTAATGTTGTCTCTATGACAGTGGCATTTGTTTTACCCTTCGCGCGTTGTGAATGCAATAAGTGCCCGGATGTCCGACATCGAGAATGATATCATGTACTATGATATACATATAGGGATGTGGGTCCAGATTAAAGTCCGGAATGCCAGCGGTATAACAAACCGGTCGGTTACCAATTAAGACCTTGCCATCCATCTGTGCCCTTTTAATTTAGGCTTTTAGAATTTAGTGTTATCACTCAGTTTCACTGACACTGACTGTTAAGATTAGTTCCATCATATGGTTTGTGGATGTGTAGTGTCTTATTTACCCTGACTGGATATTATCAGATATCAGAAGGATGGTGGGTGGGGGGGCGGGGGTGCTTGGTAGATTTACCCCCACCTATAGTAGGGGTGAATGACAACCCTGTCTAAATCCAAGCAAAAACTGCTTTTGTGGGAATTGACTATAGAAGGGGTGTAATGACGTCACAAGACAACTTTCGGTGGCAATATTGGATTTCATACAGAAGGCTTGCAACTGCCTACACTGTGCTTATTTACTGATTTGTTGGTTTATTTGTCAGTGTTTTGAGCAGTTTACCCTCAGAAGTTGCTAAAGTGCTGTAAGTAAACACATTGGATGTAAACTGTCCAGAACCTCCCAGAAGCCAAGAAAACTCTCTGTTTTACTGCATCTGCATGCATTCACAACATGGCTAGGGAGGGTGTTCATAATCCAAGATGGCTGACTGCTGAGTGATGATGTCACATGCACTCCCTGTATAGTATAAACAAGCTGTGGAAGTTCTTATTTACTGTGTTTATCTATATGTTGATGAACTCAGAGCGAATGAAAAAAAAAGCAGCCACTGGATACGATTAATTCAACATTTAACTTCTCATAGACCCCTTTCAATGTTTATAAACATTGTGTATGCGCACACAGCTTGGCCTCAGAATGAATGCACACTGCCATTGAGTTTTCCGATGCGCACAGTGCAATATGTCTATTTTATTCAAAATTAATAGAAAAATCAGAACCCTAACCATATAAATTTAATATAATCTGTTTTTTAAACATGTTTTCTATATGTATTCCAAGCGGTTTGTTTCTATGTGGTGTGGTTTTAGAGAGATTTCACTTTTTCTGCATGAAGATTGCTCACGGCCATTGACCATACATTGAGTTTGCCAATACGTGCAGTTCAAAACGTCAATTTTATTCAAAATTAATAGAAATGCAGAACCCTAACTTTATAAATTTAATGTAATCTGTTTGTTAAATATGTTTTCTATGTGTTCCAAACGGTTTGTTTCTAGGTGGTGTGGTTTTAGAGATATCTCACTTTTTCTGTATGAAGATTGCTCACGGCCATTGACAATGCATTGAGTTTGCCGATACCCACAATTCAAAATGTCAATTTTATTCAAAATGAAATGAAATGCAGAACCCTAACCTTATAAATTTAATATAATCTCATAGTTGAATATGTTTTCTATATATATATGTGTTCCAAGCAGTTTGTTTCTAGGTGGTGTGGTTTTAGAGATATTTCACCTTTTCTCTTAACCAGACGGGATGGCCGAATGAGTTAGAGCGTCCGTCTCCCGTGCTGGTAGATCGTGGGGTCGTGGGTTCGAGTCCCGGTCGAGTCAAACCAATGACTTTAAAATTGATACTTGTCGCCTCCTAGCCAGGCGCTCGGCATTATTAGGATAGGGCAAGGACTGGTGTGCTCAGTGTCAGGATAATGTGACTGAGTGGGATACCAGGTCATGGTGCCGGCGGCCTGGTTTCCCAGTGGGACAGCACTATAAAGTTGCCATGAGTGCACACTGTCACAAGTCGGTACCCATCCTGATATGACCTTAGATGTTGCTAGGACGTAAAACAACAACAAACAAACAAAACAAACCTTTTCTCTATGAAGATTGCTCATTGCCATTGGATTTGCAGTGTGACACTGTCGTCCTGCAGCCAAACAGTGCATGGGCTGACCTCAATACGTATGCTGACGTCATATGAAATAGGTCTATTAATTTACATTATTTCATGAAAGTGTCACTCTTAAATAGCGGGCTATGATAGATAAGCATTTGCATAATACATTCAGCATATTATATTGCAAATTCATATGGATATGACCATAAGCCAGTCTTCTAAAGTTCTAACACTTTTTCTATGTGGTTGTTTAGAATTCCTGTCATATATGATCATGTGGTTTTTGAATTTGTAGTGTTAGTTACATAACACTGACGGGATATATAGTGGTGATTTGGACGGGATGAGGGCTGTGCACGGTGAGGAGGGGTGATGAGATGGGGGGGGGGGGGTAAATTAGGTGAGACTAGAGAAGGGGTATGCATAAATGAGTTGAGCATCTGCTTATCGTTTGCCAGGTCATTGGGTTCGAACCCTGGCTAAGTAAAACTAATGACTTAAAATTGGTACTTGGCCCTACCTAGCCTGGGACTTGGCATCACTAGGATAGGATAAGGAACAGTGGAAAGTGGAATAAGGCAGACCAATGTGGCGTTCTCTGTGGCGGAGTGGTTAGAGTGTCTGACTTTTTTCTAGGTCAGACTCCTAATCTGAGGGTCGGCGGTTCGATTCCCCGTGCCCCCAGCTCTGCCAATTTGGATTTCCACCGCTGTGTATAACTTACAGCGTCATCAAAGGCCGGTTGCTCTCATACCATGTCTATGTGGTATGGGAGGTTAAAAATCCCTTGGTTCGGTAAAAGTGTAGGCTCGGGCTTTCTATCGACCAGCAGTGGAATGAGGAAGACCAGTCGTCTATGACTGAAATTTCCCCTGCTTAAACGACTAATGGACCCCCAAAAAATTGTTTGTGATTGAAATCAAATGTGTTGACTGAACAAGTTCAGCATCCGCTTGTTGTGTGGCAGGTCGTGGAATATGAACATGTGGATTCAAATCCTCACCGAGTCAAACCAAATACATAAAAATTAATAATTGTTGCTACCTAGCCTGAACTCAGCATTACTAGGATAGGGAAAGTTGCAGTGAAATGAGGAAGACCAATTGTCCATGGGTTAAATTTCCCCTGCTTAATTAAAAACTACTTTAAAGAAAAAACCTGTATCAGGATGGGTGGGTGTTGAAAACTGTCAAACAATTTGAATGGTGTAATTTATACCAGGACTCTTGCTGTGATAACTGATCTGTCAATTACTAGATGATTTTGACTGTTATGGTTGAAATTATACAAAGCTAGTAATTTTAAATACTGAACCGGGCGAGGTCGCCGAATCGGTAGAGCACAGGCTTCCCAATCCCATATGGAAGATCAGGAGTTCAAATCCCAGCCAAGTCAAAACTAATGACTTACAAAATTGATACTGGTTGCTACCTAGCCTAGCACTGGGCATTACATTACTAGGATAGGGCATGGACTGGTTACCTCAGTATCAGGATAATGTGACTGAGTTGGACATTGGGTCGTGGTGCTGGTGGCCTGCTCTCCCAGTTTGGCAGCACTATAAAGGCACCATGATTGTGCACTGTCCTGATATGACCTTAGATGTTGCCAGGATGTAAAACCAAAACAAACAAACTTAAAGCACTGATGATTGTATTACTTATTAGCACATACCTATTTATGTGTAATATTCCTAAGAATATACAGTATAACCCCATTAAACCAAGCTTGGCTTAACCAAACGATCGGTTAATCCAAGCTTTTTTCGGCAGCCCGGAAAAATACTACCTTTTATCATATAAAAATGTTGGTTAATCCAAATTATCGGTTAATCCAAAAGCCACTTCCGGTATGGCTAAACCAAACTTTCATGTGCTTATAAAGTCATCTGAGACCCCACTGCCTCTTACACCACACCTTTTTTGATAAGTGTTAGCAGCAGTGTGTGTGGGGGGGGGGGGGGTGGCGAGCGGGACTGGGGAAGTGAGTGTGTGGGGGTAGTAGTGTGTATGGGGGGGGGGGGGCATGCGGGAGTACGGGGGGAGCCGCAATACTAGCAGTTATTTACACAACTCATTTTAATGATTTGAATAGATTAGTGAATGCGAATGTAATGATTAATGGTTGTCGGTTGGTTGTTGAAGTTTTAGGTCCTAGCAACATCGAAGGTCATATCAGGATAGGCACCGACTTGTGACTGTGCACTCATGGTGACTTTATGGTGCCAGCCCACTCGGAAATCAGGCATTCGGCACCATGACCCGATATCCCACTCAGTCACATAATCCTGACACTGAGCTAACCAGTCCTTGCCCCTATCCTATTAATGCCGATGGCCAGGCTAGGAAGCGACAACTATACATTTTAAAGTCATTGGTTTGACTCGACTGGGAACCAAACTCTGATTGATGGAGAATGATGTGCATTGATACCTAATGACGCGTTTTGTTTGGTTGATGACGGTGGTGTACAAGTCGAACGTTAGTGTAGTTGTCTGCACTGACCTCTGAGGCAAGGAGCCGCATAGACAGGTAGGCTTGGGTAGGGTGGTGACATCAGGCAACCTATGTGCTGTAATGGTTAATACACTGGCAAGGAATGCAATAGATGTGTGTTCGATTCCTGCTCTACATGCAATATTTTCCATTTTCATCGCCCCCACGACAATGGTGCCGGTACAAGCTACGTGCTGTATGGTTGTTGAACATACCCTGTGTATGTAAGTAAGTACATTGCCTGTATTTATGTAATTGTAACCATTGAATAACCATTTAAAAGGCTTACAATTCCAGGTAGGCGTGGGTAGGGTGGTGATATCAGGGAGCCTAGGTGGTGTAATGGTTAGGACACTGGCCCAAAATGCAAAAGATATGGGTTCGATCTCTGCTCTAGGCGCAATATTTCCCATTTTCATCACCCCCACCGACATTAGCAAGATGATTGGTTGCACAGTGTTAGTACACATTGACAGTTTCATTGGTCACATTCAAAGGTTCTGGCATGTAGTGCATATGGGGGAAACGTAATTAAGTTGGCTTGTTGTCATATATGTGTAGTGGTGTGCACTGACCTCTCAGGCAAGGAGCCGCATAGACAGGTAGGCGTGGGTAATATGGTGATATCAGGGAGCCTAGGTGGTGTAATGGTTAGCAAACTGGCCCGGAATGCAAAGAGATGTGGGTTCGAGTCCCGCTCTAGGCGCAACATTTCCGATGTTCATCATCCCCACGATTTATGTATGAACTTGTGATACTACAGGACGCGATCCAGTAGCAAGGTTACAGACGTCAAAGTTTTAAGGGGTTTATTGGAGCCAAAGAATGACTAACTATAAGTGTATGAGAAGTGACACTTCCATTTTATGTCTTGATATGTGTATGAACCTGTGACACTAAAGGATATGATCCAGTAGCAAGGTCACAGACGTCAAAATTCAAAGTGGTTTATTGTAGCCAAAGAATGACTCAGACCAACAAGCACACACTAACTAACACACATACCAACAGAGATATGCAGGCACACACATCTCCTAATGTAGTATGATATGCAATGCACATGACTGCTCACATACCAACACACACATACTAATACATGTACCAGCACACACACAAACCAACGCACACTTCTCCTTATGTAGTATAGTATGCAATGCACATGCCCGCTCACATAGCAATACCAGGGAGCATTTTGTTTTGAAAAGCAACAATTGCTAATTTGATTAGCAACAATTGCTATTTTGATTAGCAATAATTGCTAATCATTTTGGAAATTGATTAGCAATTGCTCATTTTGTGTAGCAATTCTTTTTAAGACAAGTAAGATATAAACACTTTAAAAAAAAAGTTATCAGTTGGTATATATGGTTCACGATTTTACGCGATGTGTTTTACAGATTGCATAGCGATCTACATAACTAGTGTCGCAATAGACAAGATCACGGTTCCGAGTGCGAATGCACTGAAAACGGTGTTGGGAGCAAAGCAAAGGTGTACAGTCATTGAGTTTGCCGATACGCGTAGGGCAAAACTTCCATTTTATACAAAATTAATAGAAATACATAACAATTCGATGCAAACATGGATGGAAGGATGCAATATAATAATATAATGAATATGTTTAAGACACAACTCTCCATAATTGGTCGTAATGCGAAGCATTGGTCGTAATGCGAAGCATTGCGTTTGATGCGAGGAGAGGAAGAGACCCTCCCCCGCGCTGTCGCGCTGCATTCTCACCTCGGCAGACGGCGCGGCGCGCCGCCACCTCCCCCGCCCTCCGCGTCGCGCAGCACTCACGCCTCACCCGACGCCGCTGCTCGCCACCTCTCGCCCTCCCCCGGGCCGGCAGCTTTCACACTCACCTGCTGTCGCCCCTCCCTCCTCCCCTTATAAGGTCGCCCCCCGGCCTCCCTCAGGCACTCGCCCTCCTGCCGTCTCCCTGCTCCCTGCTCACCACTGTTTTCAAGTTTTGGATTTACCTCTCGGATTTACCTCTCGGATTGCCGCTCCACCTCACGCTGCACCATGCCTCGAGGGAAGGGACGAGGACGGAAGGGCTCCCGGGCCGCCCCCCGCACCCCGGGGCCATCTTCAACGCCCCGGCGGGACGAGTCCCTGGCCTCCGCTACGGCGTCCCCCGCGGCGCCCTCGGGCCCCACCTCGGGCGCCGAGATCTCGGCAATACTCGAGGCACTCCACTCCATCCGCCTCGAGCAACGCCAGACATCCGCCGAGGTGCGCCAGAATGCAGCCGACATTCACGCCCGCATGGAGGCCCTGGAAGCCGCCCCGGCGCCCGCCCGGGCCGCCCTCCCCTCCGCGGCCGCCGCAGCGCCTCGGGCGCGCACCACCGCCACAGCCCGCCCCCCGCCGCCGCCTCAGGCGACCCTGCCCGGGGCGGTCCACCCGGAATACGAGAGGTACCGGCACCTCGCTACACAAGCCGCGCCCACCGCGTCCCGGGCCTACCAGGAGGAACCCACCCGGCACAGCCCCGCCTCCGCGGCCGACGCCGTCCGGGACATCTTGGCCTCCGCCGAGGCGCGACGCTCCGTGAGCCGCCAAGGTATCCCGGCCGACTATATATTTCCCTCCGACCTGGTGCAGAGGGGGCCGGAGAGAACACCGGTCAAGAGGGGGGAGGCAACGAAGGACGAGTACGCCCTCGCCCTTCTCACCCTCATCGACCACCCCGACTTCCCCGCCCACTCCGCCCAGGGACTCCACCACCACATCCTTACAGTGTCCCGGGACAACCTCACCTACCCCTGGGAGACCGTCCGCCGGTACTCCGAGACCGTGTTCACCTGGATCGCGGACGGTCGACTCCCCCACGGGTGGCATGACCCAGTAGCTATTAACCTCCTGAGAGTCGAGTGTATCGCCATGCCCGACCACCGAGCCGCCAGCACCCCCGCCCGCCAACTCGACCCTCCACACCGAGCCCCACACCTCCCCCGAGTCCAAGCCGACGCCCGAGTCGCCTACGACAGGCTCACTCACGGGGCTCCCTGCCCGGCCTGGAACCGGGACCCCGCCTCGTGCGATCGGGCTTCCGTCGGGGAGGCCCACGGCGAGGCGGGGGACAGGCGCCGTCACGCATGCGCCTACTGCGCGAACGTGAGGCGCGTACTCACTATGCACTGCGAGGCCGACTGCATCACCAAGCAAGCCCGTGAGCGCCAGACCCCCCCCCACCTCGGCGGATTTTTGATCCGCCGGCCTCCCCCCGGCCGGCCCGGGGGGCCCTTCCCGGCGCCTCACCCTCACCACTGCCGACAGCCCCGCGACTTCCACCGACAGCCTCCCAGCGACCACCGACCGCAGCGCCGCATAGTCCCAGCCGGGGATCATCACCTCGGGCATCACGCCTCGGACCACATCCCAGCCCAGCCTCACGAGGAACCCTCTGCCGCCGACCCTCACGACACCGCCTTCAACAACACCCCCGCCCAGACCCCGACCACCACCCCACCCAGCCCTGAGGACTTCGCCGCCCCCCTGCTCGACCCTCGTCGGACCTCCTCACCGGATCCCGCCAAGCATTACGCTTGATGCGAGGAGAGGAAGAGACCCTCCCCCGCCCCGGGCTGTCGCGCTGCGCTCACACCTCACCAGACCCCGCCGCGCGCCGCCTCCTCCCCCGCCCCCCTGTCGCGCAGCATTCGCGCCTCACCCGACGCCCGCTCCTCACCCTCACTCGCCCTCCCCCGGGCCGGCAGCTTTCACAACTCACCTGCTGTCGCCCGCGCCCCCCCCCTTCCCTTATAAGGCCGCCCGCCGGCCTCCCTCAGGCACTCGCCCTCCTGCCGCCTACCAGATCTCTGCCGTCTTCTCCTCGCCCTCCTGCCGCCTACCAGATCTCTGCCGTCTTCTCCTGACACTCCACCTCGGACCGCTGCCCCGCCTCAGGCTCCTGCACCATGCCTGGACGCGGAAAAGGAAGAGGCCGCAAGAGCACCAGGCTCACCGCCCGGACCACGCCGGGGCCCGCCTCGGGCTCGCCCGGCGACGCCTCACCATCGCCGGCCCGGGCCTACCCCTCAGCCACCTCGGGCGCCGACACAGCTATCATTCTCCAGGCCCTGCAGCGCCTCACTACGCGCATGGACGCCTTCGAGTCGGCGGGAGCCCGAGGAGCCCCGGAGCAGACGCAGGCAGGATACAGCACGCCGCCCGCCCCAGCTCCTCGGGCGCAGACCGCCGCCGGGGCCCGGCCCCCGCCGCCACCTCAAGCGACTCTGCCCGGGGCAGCCCACCCCCACTACCAGCAGTACGACCGCCTCGCCGCCCGAGGCGGCCCCGCGCCTCCCCCGGCCTACCTCCAGGACGTCGCCGAGGACTACACCCCAGCATCCGCGGCCGACGCCGTCCGAGACATCCTCGCTTCCGCCGAGGCGCAGCGCGCCGGCAGGCGCCAAGGCATCCCCTCGGGATACATTTTCCCCTCGGACCTCATCGAGAGGGGCCCTGAGCGGAAGCCGGTCAAGAGAGGGGAGGCCACCCGCGACGAATATAACCTGGCCCTCCTCACCCTCGCCGGTCATCCAGCCTTCCCCGAGCACTCCCTCCAGGGCCTACGCCACCACCACCTCACCGTGATGAGGGATATCCTCGTGCATCCGTGGCCTACCGTCCGCCGCTACTCCGAGGCCATCTTCACCTGGATAGCGGACGGGAGGCTCCCCCACGGATGGCATGACCCTGTGGCCCTCAACACCCTGAGGATGGATTCCATCACCACGCCCACCCCTCCGGCAACACCAGTCCCCCGAGGCGAGGACTCGCCCCGAGGCGAATGAGCCCGAGGCACACACCTGCCCCGGCCCCAAGCCGACACCCGCACCGCCTACGATAGGCACACTCACGGGGCCCCCTGCCCCGCCTGGAACCCCGATCCCGCCTCGTGCGATCGGGCCCACATCGGCGAGGCCCACGGCGAGGTGGGAGACAGGCGCCGGCACATCTGCGCTTACTGCGCCAATGTGCGGCGCTTACTAACCAGGCACTGCGAGGCCGAATGCCTCACCAAGCAAGCCCGTGAGCGCCAGACCCCGGCCGCCTCGGCGGATTTTTGATCCGCCTGCCCCCCCCCCCCCCGGCCGGCCCGGGGGGCCCCTCCCGGCGCCTCACCCTCACCACTGCCGACAGCCCCGCGACTTCCACCGACAACCTCCCAGCGACCACCAATCGAAACGCCGCCCAGACGAAGCCGGGGCCCACCACCTCGCACCTCACACCTCGGACGACACGGCCCAGCCTCACGAGGGACCCTCCCCGGACAGCCCAGCCACCGGCGCTCACGACACCGCCTTCATGAACCCGCCCGACCCGACCCCGACCCCCACCCCGCCCAGCCCTGAGGAGTTCGCTGCCCCCCTGCTCGACCCTCGCCGGACCTCCTCCCCCCAGCCCTCAGGAGCGGGCCTCCCTTTTTTGGCCGCCCGCTCCCCCTCCACCTAGGCCCCGGACTTTCTCCTCGACCAGGCCTGCCTCCCCGGGCCCCCGCCTCGGGCGCCCGCGCCCCCGCCTCGGGCGCGCCTCGAGCCCTCTCCTTACTTTTTGGCGGAGGGCTCCTCGGCACCCCCTCTACCAGAACTCTGACTTTGCTCCTCATGAGCCCCTCCTGTATTTATATCTGCTCCTAATGAGCCCCTCACTGTATTGCTCCTCACGAGCCTGTTTCTTTGCTCCTCATGAGCCCTTTCCTTGTTCCTTGCCTGTACCTGTTCCTCTGTATCCTCTGTTTCCTCTGTTGAGGCGTTAATAAAACGCCTTTTTCCTACCCCCGCCTTCCTTTCTTCCTTTTCGCGCATCAAGCATTTTGAGCTAAGAAACATACAATTTCAGTCGCTTTACAGGCTGATGTTTACATCACCATTGATTAGCCATAAGTAATTCCTGTTCTAAATATTAAAATGTCAAAGGTGTCAAAATAAACTTGTTTCAAAGAAATATATAACCAATATCTGATTAACCCTACTCATTTTCTATTTCGACATGTCATTAACCATAGGATATAAATAAAAACATGAATAAAATAAGTAAAACTGACTGGCTATGGCTCTAACACTAGTCTGAGTGCCCAGATTTGTCTAAATCTAAATGTACATGGCATAAGCTGTGCTGATTATATTGATGTAAATGCAATGCTGGATAAAAGATTAATACCTTAATTTATTATATATATTTTTTTAGTTTGTGTTCTATGTTTCAAACAAGAGCTGAGATGAGCTGAAACTAGCACATTTCATAACTACACCCAGTGTATTAGCATGTGCCATGTGCTTCCCGCGGGTTTGTTTTGCTCTGACACATCCCACAATGCACCGCATGGCTGGAACGGTGATGTAGTCTATTCGTGACATGATACCAAACAAAATGCTCCCTGAATAGACATACATACCAACACACTAACAGTAACACACACATACTCATACACATACCAACACACACACTAACGCACACATTTCCTAATGTAGTATCACATGAAAGACATATACCTGCTCACATACTAACACACAAACCAACACAAAAACCAACACACATACCGACACACACATTAACGCACGCTTCTCCTAGACTCCTAGTCTATTATCATATGCAAGACACATGCCCTCTCACATCACACACCAACACACATCTCCTCATGTAGTGTAATATATGCAAGATACATGCCTGCTCACATACCAACACACAAACACATATTTACGCATATATATATACCAACACATACTAACACACACATCTCCCAATGTAGTATGATATGCAAGACAAATGCCCGCTCACATACCGAGACACACACCAACACACATACTGACACACGCATACCAACACGCACATACCAACATACACATACCAACACAAATATGCCAACATATACATTAGCATACAGGCACACACCTACTAATAATTGGTAATATAGCATGATATGCTCAACACACACACACACACACACATACCGACATACACATACTAAGACACACCAACACACACACGTACACACACACACATATCAACATACACACATACACCTAACCTCACTAGTGTGCTACGCCCGACCGCGTGAGCTTACCGCGTCCTGTCGTATATAGGACGGACGCCCCTCGCTGAAGAAGCCTTAAGTTGTAGCAGCTGTGTGTGAGGTGGGACGCGCCCCACTGTCAGACACACACACGCAGACAGACACACACACACACACAGGATGCTGGTGCAAGTGTTCCACGTCTTCACCTTGGCCGTGCAGGCGTACTCCCTGACATGGGACATCATGTACCTGACTGACCCAAAGGGGAACAAGCTCATCAGATACAGGGGCTTCCCAGGGAAGTTCAAATACCTCACCTTCTGGTGCCAGGTGGGTTTGTGTCTAAGCTGAGACTGGTTCTGAGACATGGTTTACCTTTCAGTTTCATTGTTGCAGCTGTTAATATATTATTATACCCCAGTCATACTATGCTTGCGACCACCCGTCCTGGTATGATCTTAGATGTTGCCAGGAAATAATTAAAACTCCAACAACCATCCAACCAATTTCCGACCCCCCCAAAAAAACGGGTGGTCGCAAAATGGCCACAAGTGGTTGCAAAGTGGTCGTTAGTGGTTGCCGACCATGCAGCCAATTTTTGATTGGCTGCAAGGAGGTTGCAGCTGTGGCACTGAAAACCTCCTTGTGACCAAAATGGTCGCTCGGAGGTCGTCGACCATTTTCATAAGTTGGCAACTGACCAGTGGGTTTTTTTTGGTCGCAAAGTGGTCGCCAGTGACTGGAAGCTGTAGTGTGACTGGGGCTTTAATGGTGTGTTTAGATTTGTCTCGTTCTGACATTTTGAGTTGGGTGTGTGGTGACTTTTGACTTTGTTTGTTCCATGTACCCAATTGTTTGGGTTTGGGCAAATGCTCCTTGGAAAGTGGTTTGTTGGGACTTTACATGGTAACAAGATTTAAGGCCGTGTTTACACGGACAATTGTGAAGCGATTTAGGCAAATCGATATATATGAAGCGATGTAGTGGAGCGTTTACACGAGCGAGTTTTTAAGTGTGTCGGCGACCGGGAACCAGCAGCCTTAGTGGTGCGCCTGTAGCCGGCGAGCACTGCTATTTGTTTAGTTTACACTCGTCGATTCGACGCCGATGTAGCTGCTACGTTAATATCGCTTGGAATTTAAGGTTAATTTAATTAAATTTCATTATTTGAGTATGTAATTCTGTTAAATATGATCGCATTCACTAGATTTCGGCGTAATCGGGCCCTAACACTGCCGGGCACCAACGATTAGTTACAGCTGAGCCTGTAGCCGGCGAGCACCACTATTTTACACTATCGCCGCCCGGGAACCAGCTGAATGGCTTCATCTATACTACCTCGCGAGGTGGTTTACATGTACCGATTTATATGAATCGATTCAGCCCTAAAACGCCTCAGAGTCGCGTTTACACGGCAAATGTGAATCGATCTAGGCAAGTCGTTTCATATGAGGCATTTTAAATCGCCCGTGTAAACAGGGCTTAAGATGATATCAGGTTGTGACAGTATGCACTCATGGGAAATCTATTGTGCTGCCCACACCATTGGGAGACTTGGCCACCAGTACCGTGACCTGATATTCCATTCACTCACATTATCCTGGTGATCAGACAGGATGGCCGAATGAGTTGAGCTTCGTCTCCCGTTTTGGTAGATCGAGTCAAACTAATGACTTACAACAATTGATTCTTGTCGCTTCCTAGCCAGCACTCCATTTTTAGGATAGGACAAGGACTGGTTGGCTGAGTGTCGTGATAATGTGACTGAGTGGGATATCAGGTCATGGTGCTGGCGGCCTGGTCTCCCAGTGGGGCAGCACTATAATGTAGCCATAAGTGCACACTATCACAAACTCCAACAACCAACCAACCATTATTTTGATACTAAGCAAACCAGGCAATGTCCTATCCTAGTAATGCCAAGCGCAAGGCAAGGTAGTACCAATTTTATGTATGTCATTGGTTTGACTTGGGTCTGGTTTTGAACCTTCATGGGAAGATCGCCAGCGCTTTTACCAATTCAGCCAATTTCTATTAATGCATAATGTGGCATTTGTGGCTGGATTTTGCGATTTCAGCATATGGAGCTCTACTGACACTAGATTCTACGCACTGTGCCATCAGTGGCTTAGTAGGTAGCGGCAATACTTAGATAACACTGGAAAAAAGTATGAAAATCATGAAAAATTGCTAGTTTTTTAAACACTCCTGTTTGGGTGTATGTTTAAATTAAAAATAACCAGAAAGTACTGTAAACAAACTAAGGCTTTACTCTTTATTTTGATTCCAAAATTACTTGGGCTGTATATTAAGATAACTCACCAAAATGCATTTTATTACAAGCACTTTTTCTAATTAGTACCAAAGCATGTGATTTTGTTTTTTGCTTGGCACTGAATCGCCGTTGATTACACAGGCTATTAATAGATCCTATCAGAAAAACACTAAATGAACTTTAATTTGGTATATGATAGACATATATATATATTTTTTTTAAAGTATCCCCCCCCAAAAAAAACACCCTACACCTCATGTTTAATTCAGTGTTAAATGCAAATTGTATTCAAGTAAATAACAAAATATTAAGATGTGAATATCTTGAAAAGTAAACAAGTTAGAGCCTTTCTGTTTTTCCCCTGTTGTTCTGCATTTAACTAGCACTGTGCGATGAACCTTAATTAACCGCCCAGTTTAAAGATCATAAAAAAACTGCCGGTACCTAGTCTTAAATGAGTATCAGCTACACATGGTAGGAGTGCTGCAGTGAATCCTGGAGGGTAGATAAACAGGCTTATATATGAGACTGTCTCAAAAGGTGCTAAGCAATATGGGACAAAACATTGTCCATAGTATTAGTAACGAATAATACACTATCTACTTATGCATTTGCTCAGGATAAACTGATTTGTTTTTTACATGGTGTTTCATAATCCCAATTCAGAATACATATTGATTTGAAGCAAATGTCCTTGTGTTTTCAGTGTAACCGTTTCTGTGCTGTTTTGTGTCAATCGTTACTATGGACAAAAAAAACGAAGAGCTAGCACCTTTTGAGACAGGCTCATTATATATAAGTTATAATATAACTTATAATTCAAATTGGTTAAATCGGGAAGGATCATGGGCTTAGAGGGAGTCCGCTATAGCCGTATTTCAATCCTGGTCATGAATAGTACAACTAAAATAGGCACACTATTCATAGAACGTATTTAGGATGAGTTCACTTGTGACCTTCTGCATAGTTAAAGTTGCATAGTCCGATGGTTTTGAGTGTCGGGCATTTTCTGAGATAAATACATTAGGTGCTTCACTGTACTTTGAAGTAACATTTATTTTAAATGGCTAACTTCAGAGATATTTTAAGTGAAAACATGCCAAATTAATGTTGGGAAGCACGTCAAAATTCTGACACCATAGGTTTCAGCGGTAACAGGTCCTCTTAAATTGGCTCATTATCTATCCCCTTCTATTCAATCTAAGTTGGATCAAATATGGGTAATTTTTTGGTTTTGAACATTTTATGCTTTCATCGGGCTCTACAACTTTAAGTTAAAGATGGGCAGTCGGTTGGTTGGTTGTTGAAGTTTTTATGTCCTGACAACATCCAAGGTCATATCAGGACGGGTACCAACTTGTGACAGCGCACACTCATAGTGACTATAATGTTACCCCACTGGGAAATCAGGCTGCCAGCACCATGACCCGATATCCCACTAGGTCACATTATCCTGACACTGAGCTAACCAGTCCTTGCCCTATCCTATTAATGCTACGAAGCGACAAATATCAATTTTGTATGTCATTGGTTTGACTTGACTGTGAACCAGACTCCCGATCTCCTGCACGCGAGGCCCGCGCTCTGTGATATATGTGTAATAGATGTCCAGACACGTGGGTAATATATGCTAATGAGATGCATGATGTTCTAGACAGTGAGTGAGACAAAGGAGTATGTAAATGAGATGACGTCATGGAAAGTTTAGCCGGCGGTTCAGCGAGCCCTAGACGTGAATAAACCATTCAGTATCCAGAAGTCAAAGTGTTCAGACGTACTTTCACACACTCTACCGATTTGGCCACCTCGCCCGGTAAGATGGGCAGTCATGCATGCTATTCACATCGGGACTGACTGAAAACCATCGGACTATGCTGTTATCTATGTGCACAATCTGCGATCATTTATTAAAAGAAATTATTATAGAACAGTTACAGCTAAAATTGGTTGGATAGTAAAAGCAGAGTAAGAACTTCTACAAATAAAAGATTGTTCATTAAACGTTTGTAACTTGAATGTTCATAAGCAGAGGAATGTAGGATTATAATTTCAATCCAAGCAATCAAAATCATTAACGTAGTGATCGACTGGAAGGGTTTCCGCCAGAAAATAATTTGAGGGCATACAGAATAGTGGGGGGGGGGGGTCTCGAGGCTTTGTTGTCTGGCTGTCTGGTCTGGCTCGTTGAAGGGCCTTTTAGAAAGAATTAT
Source organism: Branchipolynoe longqiensis (assembly GCA_030323885.1). Lineage (NCBI taxonomy): Eukaryota > Metazoa > Annelida > Polychaeta > Phyllodocida > Polynoidae > Branchipolynoe > Branchipolynoe longqiensis. Next base: position 71,154,564 of record CM059198.1, read on the forward strand.
CCCAACAATTTGAGGGTACCGAGTAGTATGCTCAGACAATTTAGGTGTACAGAATTTTACCAATTTTACCCTCTGGCAAAAACCCTGACTGGGTAGTCACCATAGCAACTACCTTCTCAGTGTTTTGTAAATAAAAACCATAACTAGTATAACTATAAGGCCACAACCACACGGTGTCACTATTCTCAACTCAAATAGATGGGCACAAGGGATGGTTATTGATATTGTAGAACTACTAGTAGTAGGTACTGCAAAGTGATTTCTATTTTCAACAGGTCAGTATTACATCTTATATATCTGTACAGATCTTTTAAATTGGATCTCAATGATATAAAAATCATTTAGATCGATTGAATAGCTGCAAAGTTATGAGTGTTTAAAGATTGATTTATTTGCCCCGATTTGTGCACATTTCCAAATTAGCCAAATCTTGGATTTTAGGGTCCCACCTGGAAGCTATTTTGCATATGATCTGTCCAATATTAAAGAATCTCATTCTCTATAGTACAAATAAGAAGCTCAATTTTTTACAGACCATCACTGTTAGTATTCTTTCTGAAATTTCACGTCAAACTTGCTAAATTCCTTAATTTCCAGCAACCACCAATAATAAATTCAGTAAAATTTAGAAAATAACATAACTCCCATTCTAATTGTCCTATCACAGCAATCTATATACCAAAATAACCAGAATTTTCTAACTGATCAGAGAAAAAAAGACAACATTCAATTTTAGGCATCGCGAGCTGACAATAAAATTAAGAAAAATAGCATAACTCCCATTCTAATTGTCTGATCACTGCACTCTTTATACTAAGAAAACCAGAATTAAAAGCTCTACATGATGACATCATTTTTTTCTAACTGATCAGAGAAAGAAAAACAACATTCACTTTTAAGCATCACGAGCTGACAATAGCCAAATTCTTGCAGCAGTCACTTCTCAGACCAACCTTGATGCGCATGATATAAATCTCAACCAAATATTGTTCTGGTTAGGTAGAGGAAGACTTAAGCTTTCTGATGATATAATTTTCAAAACGATCCTGATCAATTTTCAAGGAGGATTAATGTCTTAATGTTTTCACTCCTTCAGTTCAATCAAATTTCCCACTCAGAAACACTCAGGCTTGATATGCTAATGAAGCCTAGATTCTTCTCTATCTTTTATTGGTGGTTATTTTTAGCTCAGGTCAATGTACTCACCAAGCCATCAAGTTTAGGGAAGGGAGTAGCTCAGGCTGGATGAAAACAAAATCAGCGAGCATGCTCAGAGCTGCCGATGGTACCCGCCAACAAGTGTCCATTGACTGTGATTTATTTCATAATGATAATTAAAAAGCAGACACCCTAAAAGACAAAAGAACAAGCTTTAATTTGATATCATTTTTATTTCAAACCAAGCAGAATTAGTGGAAATTCAAACCTTTTTAAAACCGTTAAAATAGGTCAAATTTCGCGCTGCGGACACCGTATACGCCCACTTTGGAGTACCTACTAGTAGTAGTGGTCTGTGTGATATATGCGTAATAGACGTCCAGACGACGTGGGTAATATATGCTAATGAGATGCATGATGTTCTAGACAGTGAGTGAGACAAAGGAATATCTAAATGAGATGACGTCATGGAAAGTTTAGCCAGCGGTTCAGTGAGCCCTGGATGGGAATAAACCATTCAGTATCCAGAAGTCAAAGTGTTCGGACGTTGTACTTTCACAGTCTGCACTGACCTCTCAGGCAAGGAGCCACATAGACAGGTGGGCGTGGATAGGGTGGTGCCATCAGGCAGCCTAGGTGGTGTAATAGTTAGCACACTGGCCCGGAATGCAACAGGTGTGGGTTCGATTCTGTACAAGCTACTCAGACAAATACTCTCCAAGCACACCTTTGCCTAGTTTTGTAGTTTTTGCAGCCAAATATGTGGAGGGAGAGTGTTGAGGTCAGGCACTGATTTGCTTTAGCGCTCTTATATTCACTTTCCCAGGATTGAAGGCAATACGAAGATGGCAACCACCTCTCTCTGCCCACCGTACATGGGAAGCCAAACTAGAGTGGTTAATTAATATCTGTTCAATATATAGGAATTAAAGGGTTCGTGCCTAGGTCATATAAGGTCATATGTTGGATTTGACCAAAATTAAAAGGGTCATATATTGGCATAGATTTTGTCATAAGGTCATATATTGAATTTTGTGTACATGGGCTCAAACACCCTCACCCCCTATTCTGTCCCAAGCACATATGGTGGCCATCTAACTATAACACAATCGACCATTGATGCCGATTTACCTACTCATCTGTTTTATTCACAATTCCTTGACAACACTACACTATTATTTAGCATATTAGTTCTGTCTTATCCTGATAATGCCGGCTTATTGTCCTATATGCAGGGTCTGTACGGGGCCGGGAAAGTCTTGAAAAGTCTTGAACTTCATTTGCCCCATTTCAAGGCCTTGCAAAGCCTTGAATTTAGCGTATTTTGGGAAATTAGTCTTGAAAAGCCTTGAATTCCATCAAACTGTCCACACTGATCTAAATTAGTCCAAATATACCATTGCTGTTTCTGAAATCCAAAATGAAAATAGTCTTGAATTCCTATTAAAAAACCAGCCATGAAATAATAGCCTTGAATTCCATAAACCATGTGTACAGACCCTGTATATGTATCAACATATTTTACAACGCTACATGGATGTTTATGATATGTTATACTGATATCGTTTAGCGCTACATTGTTAGGAATGTATCTAGAGCGCTAACTGAAGTATAACTATTGAATAATTTCATTATTTTTGCAGCTGCTTCAGGCATTTTACTTTGCCTTGGCATTCCTGAACGATCTATGTGGGTCTAGTTCTAACCCTAGCCAGAGCATTCGCAATCGGTCTTACCTCCAGAAGTTCCGCGACATTGTTCTCACAGCGCTCGCTTTCCCAATTGGACTTGTAAGTACTTTATATTTATGGCAAAAATTGCTTAAGATAAATGTTACAACACTCAAAACGCATTCCCCTCCCCCATCCCCAAATATAAATGTCACAAAATTACTGCAAATACTATCTTAAATGAAAATGATTTTCACAATCCTAACAATGTTAGGTTTGTGTTTGACCCCCTATCCCTTATCCTTAATAAACGTTAATAAAGTATGACCGATGTTATATTCTGAAAAGTAATCAGAGCATGACTTTGCCCCCTCCCCCCATACAGTAAAACCTCTCTAAATCGACCGACCATGGGAGCGACTTTAAATGGCCCATTTAGGGAGGTGGTCGGGTTAGGGAGTTGTTATATGGTTACATTGGTATTGTTGGGACCCAAATATTAGCGATCGATATAGGGGAGTGGTCGATCTGTGGAGGTGGTCGGTTAGAGAGCACATATACTTTCTCTCAAAATTGTTGCATCTGTTAATATAATACATCAAACAATAGAACAAAATATTCGATACAGCAACGATTCTTTTATATGTATAAAATAAACAATTTATTTATCTTATTCGATAGATATATGTTATAGAGCTAATTTTCTTTTTGTTCAGGCAAAGAACAAATCGGAATGTTAAAAAAGATGTATCAAATCAACACCATGGTCTTTCTTAAATTTCTGGTTATAAAAGAATCATCAGAATCCATTGCGTATCTGTCACGTTATAAACTTTTGAGTAAATCCTAGGACGTAAAACAACAACAAACAAACAAACAAACCAAACTTCCTGTATACAGTAAAACCTCTCTAGCCGACCACCTCCATAGATCGACCACGCCCATATATTGATTGCTTTATTTGGGTCCCAAACAATCGGCCACACAATATCTTTGTAACAATAAAAAAAAACACCAAAAATCCTCCCTAAGCCGACCTCCTCCCTAAATGGACCACTTAAAGTCGGTCCCATGGTCAGTCGATTTAGAGAGGTTTTACTGTATTCAGGGATGAAAGATCTCCGCAATTTCGCGGATTTCCGCGATTTTTGCTGTACTGCGGACACACAGCATGATCAGCATATACTAATATGTCGTTCAACCGACACATCACTGTCAGCGTATACTAATATGTGGTTCAAATGCTGCAGCACTATCGGCGTATACCAGTATGTATGAAACATGTCTTCCGGAAATCTTCTGCAATTCCCTGACAGGGTTAAGCCTATGGTAGAATATCCGCGTTTCTGCTTTTTTTGTCGGAGACCACTTTCATCCCTGTGTATCGCTAAAGGGTAACTATGTGTGGCAGTGTTCCACGAGGCAATGGGTGAAATAGTTAAATAGGCTTAGTTAGCTAAATATGGGACGCAGCAAGATTGCTGTTTGGTTGTATTTACATCCTGGCAACATCTCGAAGGACATATCTGGATAGATACCGACTTGTGACAGTGCGCACTCATGGCGACTTTATAGGTCTGCCCCACTGGGAGACCAGCCTACCAGCACCATGACCTGATATCCCACTCAGTAACATTATCCTGACACTGAGCAAACCAGACCTTGCCCTATCCTAATAATACCGAGCACCTGGCTAGGAAGTGACAAGTATCAATTTTTTAGTCATTGGTTTGACTCGACCAGGGTTCGAACCCGTGGATCGAATCCCACGATCTACCAAAACGGGAGACGGACTCCCGCCTGGGAGATTGTGGGTTGGAACACTGGGCAGGTCAAACTAATGGCTTACAAAATTGATACATGTCGCTCCCTATCCTGGTGTTCGGCATTATTAGGATAGAGCAAGGACTGGTTTGCTTACTATCAGCATTATAATATTAAAGCTGCATAGTCCGATGAAAACATCAGATTATCAAAACACAAACAATTGTCTAGATTTGATTCTATATATCAAACTTAGATACTGGTGCACTTATTAAACATTTATCGCCATACAGAAGGGAATACTGAGGCAATTGAATATAACCTGTTACTGCAGAAGCCTATGGTGTCAGAGTTTTGGCATGCTTGCCAAAATTAAGTTTGCATGGTTGCACTTCAAATATCTCCAAAGTTAACTGATTTAAAATAAAAGTTACTTCAAACTAAAAGTAAGGGAGATTATAACGATCAACCTCATATAATTATCTCAGAAAATGACAGAAACTCAAAATCATCGGACTATGCAACTTTAATGAGTGGGCTAAATGGGGTCATGGTGCTGATGGCCTGGTATTTCTTCCAGTGGGGCAGCGCTATAAAGTCACCGTGAGTGTGCACTGTCCCAAGTCGGTACCTGGCCTAATATGACTTTAGATGCTGCTAGCACCTTACATCACAACATTAACAAACAAACCAAATACCATCTAAATATAGTATAGTGTTTGGTTTCTGTTTCAGTTCGTCGTAGTGACATTCTGGGGAATTTACGCCGTAGACCGAGAGCTTGTTTTCCCCAAAGCTCTAGATGCTGTTTTCCCCATGTGGCTGAATCATATTATGGTAAGAATTTTATGTTTTCGCTACTTGTGAAAAATATGTTTTAGTGCGTTTATTCGTGAACTACCGAAAATGAAATGAGGAATCAAGCAAGCAAGGCACCCCCCCCCCTCCCCAATAACTTGATATTTTTCTAAGATGGGAGAATCTCACTTTTAAATATCATTCAGAAATAATATACAATACCTGATTAATTGCTGAAGTTTGTAATTCGGTTGTAAGGATTAATAGAAAGTTTGAAATTGTTTAACCATCAATATTTTGTCTGACTTGTTTCTTGACAAATCTATTATGGTTAGTGTATATTCAATTTAATTCTGTATCTTTTATTCCTGAATAGTATATTTATACACAAAAAACTAGCACCTGGCAGTGTGTATTTTTGTAGTGGTTATACAATGGTGATGTGTATTATATATCACTATTCATAATATGTTGAACGAATTAACTATGGACATCATACAACTATACACATTTTCCCTTATCAGACAAACATAACTTTAACACTATAATTTTGTTCATTCATTCTACAAACATCTGAATGTTATAGTACATTACATATAATTTTCTAAGGAATTCAGATGTGTAATTCAATTCAATTCAATTCTTTATTTCAGACTCAGGATTATGGTAGTTACATAATTTGGTCCATAGTAGGTAGATATAAAAATTAATGTGAATAGGATATAAGTAATAGTATGAATACTACCATACTAACCAATATCAAAATTGTTGTCTACATACAGTAGTTTGTACCGATGCCTCCATATGGCAGACGCAAATCTGAGATCACTCGCTTCTATTTTCATTTTCACAAGTCCCTGTATTATAACATTTTCTGACTTGTCAAGTCTAGTAATAAATTTGAATATTAGATTCCTGATAACAGCCTGGAAGGCTGGCACATCAATATTGGCAAATATCATACTGGAACTGACATCTTTATAATGTAGGAGAGTATGCTTAGAACGTGGTACATGTCACAAATTCAGTATTTTTTAAGCCTATTAATAATTTTCGATTCAAGGCGTTACCTAGATTTAAAAAAAGAATTCAACCTTATCCAAAGTAGGGGTGACTGACAACCCAGCATAAATCCGAGCAAAACTTCCTTGGTATGAATCAACTATAAACAAATTGTGTAGGTCCTTGTTCCAGCCCTCAGTGTTTATCTATATTGGTGTACAGTGGAGTAACTTGGAGAGAATGCAAGATAAAAACAAGATGGTGACTACGGATATGGTTGGTAATCTGATGTTATGAGTTAAAATTCTAAATGTCAACTGACCTGTGCTATACTATATTGGCCGGTTGCTTTCGGCCCAGACATACTTTCCCTACTTCTCAGCTAGCAGCCAGATCCCCGGGCTGCTCCACCAATTCTATAGAACTATGGAACCATAGAACATATCAAATTACAAACCAACCAACTACCAACAATAATATTTGTATAAATAATATTTATACCACACATATAGTAAACATGGCAGAAGCTCCTTGACCAGACGGGATGGCCGAATGAGTTGAGCGTCCACCTCCTGTTTTGGGAGATCGGGGGTTCCGAACCCATGGGTTTGTGGGTTTGAACCCTAGTCGAATCAAACCAATGACGTACAAATTTATACTTGTCGCTTCCAAGCCAGGTGCTCGGCATTAGTAAGATAGGGCAAGGACTTGTTAGCTCCGTGTCAGGATAATGTGAGTGAGTGGGATATCAGGGCATGGTGCTGGCAGCCTGGTCTCCCAGTGGGGCAGCACTATAAAGTCGCCATGAGTGTGCACTGCCACAAGTCGGTACCCATCCTGATATGACCTTAGATGTTGCTAGGACGTAAAGCAACAACAAACAAAACAGAAGCTCCTCAAAACCAACTATGCAATTTAAAACCCATTACTTCCGGTTCACCTGATTGATCTAGTTCCTTTTTTTTACATGTTTCTTCCACATGTGCAGCACACGACTGTGATAGTGTTCCTGCTGATAGAGAAGTTTCTTACGTACCACCCCTACCCCACTCGCCGGAGGGGACTTCTCCTCTGCCTCGCTTTCGCCTGCAGCTACCAACTCTGGTATGACACAAGTCCAAGTAGTCCGATGAAGCATTAATTCTTCAAAACCCCAACAATTATCTACATTTAACTCTACAAATCTAATTTAGATATTGATGCATTTATTAAACATTTGTTTCTGCATAGAAGGAAATACTGAGTCAATTTAATAGGAACCTGTTACTGTAGAAACCGTATGATTTCAGACTTTTAGCATGCTTGCCAAAACTAAGTTGACATGCTTATACTTCAAATATCTCAGAATTTACCCATTTAAAATTTTAATTACTTCAAAATAAGGTAAGGTAGATTATGACGATCGGTTTAATATATTTATATCAGAAAAGTGGCAGAAACTGAAACCCACCAGACTGCAACTTTAAGAAGATACTTTCTTTTAATATTTCTTTGACCATTTTGCTTTTAACATGTTTGTTTTGACCTCCATCAGGATTTTCTGGATCGCGTTCCACGCTAACATTTGGGTGTACCCGGTGCTTGCGGTTATGCCATGGTCTGGGCGGATTGCTTTCCTTGCCGTCTGCTGGATTGTGATCATTGCCTTCTACCTACTGGGCGAATGCATCACAAATACACTGTGGGGTAAGTTCTGCTGGCTTTGCTACCTGCGTGTATCTGTCTGAGGTCTCGCATCACACTCTTCGTGTTATATATGGGTCATTCTCAGAAACTGTGTACCACATTTTTTATTTCCACGTTAGATTGTTAATGATTTTGCCTTCTTTTTGGTCAAATAGTTATTGTTGACTCTGTGTATAAAGCAAGTTAGCAATACTATATGTATTTAATCTATCCGAAAAAATGTATCCAAAATATGCTCATATGATTTTGTGCTATATTGAATATATGGAAATTTTCATATCGATACCATGCATCTACCCGAACAGGGTTTTTTCAACTTTTTTTCTCGTAAGAAGCAATTCTTTTGGCTTAACTGTTATCAATCGAATCTTATTTCAATTTGTTATGTGTGTTAAAATGATGTTATGGATGTTTGCTAAAATGAGGTTATCGATGGATGTTACATGAGTAATTTTAACAGCTTTCCCAATTTGTATAAGATCAAAATCAAAAAGTGAAAAAAAATGATTTCATCTGTGACATATGCATAGCGTATAAACTTTCATATGAATATAGATTGCTATTATTTGGAATTTTTCTGCTATTATTTGGTATGTCTTAGCTTTTGGTTTCCATGTCACAAAAGTGGTACACAGTTTCTGAGCACGACCCATATGCTCTTCTCTATAGTTAGTAGACCTTAGATAATTTACGACACAAACAAGTAGCTCATTGAATCAGGATTTTATTCAATACACAGTAGTCAATGAGTCAGTTACATTTCACAGTTGGTTAGGAATATGATCATCTTGGTCTATCATGAGTAAATGTCAGGTGTTGGTAGGTCATGCCGAAATGTCAGATGTTGGTAGGTCATGCCGAAATCGACTCAGGCCCTCAACCCATCGTCTTAGTGTGTCCGTCGTTTGTAGGGATGGGTGGGCGGCTGAGTTGAGATGTTGAGCTGCTTGTCTGGCTGCTGGAGTGGAAGTGATTTCTGGTGGGTCTCGGAGGCCGAGGGAGGGTGGCCGTGACGTCAGAGGTCTCGCGGGGAGTCTCGGGCGCACAAGAAATCCGGTAGGGTATAGTGGTGGGGATCCAAACCCAGGTGGCGCCACCGGTGAGACTCCTTGTTCGCGCGCAAATTACCCATGTTGGCAAACCAACATGAACATTGCCAGGACATAAAACTCCAACAATCAACCTATCGTTAGTAATCCAGGCGTGAGTTCATAGAGAAAGCCTATCCAACTGTATAAGTATTCCCTGCCCTGCGTAACTATAATATCAATTCATACCTGTCCCATCTGAAATATTGCTACCCCCCCTCCCCCTGTCCCTGACAACATTTTCAAAGAATCACGGAATTTTTCTGCTACTATAATTTATTGCTGATACACAGCAAAGGAGGAGTGCCCCCCCTCTCTCTCCTCCCCCCGCCGCTGACCGTTGGGTTATGCAATACCCCCCCCTCCCCCTCAGCCCTTATAACCGGGCCTAGATAAAGGATTCACCCAGTACTCGCAGTACACGGGTGAATACCAACCCTATATAAAAAACGGTCGAAAAAGCGGGTTAATGAAATGAGAGCCTAATTTCACAATCTAAGAAGCAACATTTATTCTTTGTAGATGTCTTCATATTTACCCGCTACCTTTGAGTTGAAAAATATAATAAAACATCTGGTTTAATAAGATTTAAAAGTGAAATCGACAGCGTTCTGTGGCCGCCATCTTGTCTTTTTGCATTCTCTCCCATTTCACCAACTCTGTGCCTATATATGTAGACATTTGATCCTGGAACCACAGTTTCTAGTTCATGTCCCATACTAAAGCTATTTTCGCCCGTATTTACACTGCGTTGTCGTTCACCCATGTACCCCAAGTACCGGGTGAATCTTTTATCTATGCACATCCCTACCAGGGTGTGTCTTGGGGGTCAATGAGTATTTATCTCGTCAGTAGCCATAGACACACTGATACAGTCTAACTAATAGCCTAACAAATCATTAGTGGGTTCAGGAATATATTATGCCATTAAATTGGAATAATCCCATAAAAACATAATTTCTGCAAAAGCAAAACACTTACCTAGATTTGAAACTGTGTATCCAATTTGGATACTAGTAGTGCATTAATAATTAATTAGGATAACGTGAATTGAGTGGGATATTAACGTTAAGTTGCCGATGATGTTAGGATGTACAGGGTCCGTACGGGGCCTGGAAAGTCTTGGAAAAGTTGTGAACTTCATTTGCCCTATTTCTAGGCCTTGAAAAGCCTTGAATTTAACCTATTTTGGGTAATTAGCCTTGAAAAGCCTTGAATTCCATTAAACTGTCCCAACTGATCTAAATTAGTCTGAAATCGCCATTTGCCACTGTTGTCTATGTTCCTGAAATCCAGATGAAAATAGTGTAGAATTCCTATCAAAAACATCCTTGAAAAGCTTTGAAATAGCCTTGAATTCCATATCTTTACACGTGTATGCTCTCTGGACGTAAAAGCCCACGCAAACAGAGAAAATAAACAATAAAAAGGTTGTTCACGTTCAATTTAATTTTTCCTAGGTGTTCCTGGCAACCGACGAGTCAGGATACAAGAGTAATTCTTGTGGCATGTATGCACAACCGAGCAAATATGGACCTATCAACAGTGATAAGGAATTGAGCCCGCCCTGATATGACCTTGGATGTTGCTAGGACGTAAAACAACAAACAAACAAACAGGAATTGAGAATTGTTATGAAATGTGTATTAACCGAAAACACATAAACATTGAACTTAAAGCTGCATAGTCCGATGAAAGCATGCCATTTAAAAAAACCTAAAACACTCATCTAGATTTGATCCTACATATCCAGCTTAGAAATAGTAGAACCTGTTACTACCGAAGCATATGGTGTCAGGGTTTTAGCATGCATGCCAAAATTAATTTTGACATATTTTCACTTCGAATATCTCCCAAAGTTAACCCTTTGAAATAAAATAATTTTTTGTTGAAGATTTATACTGCCTATCATGGATAAGCCTGAATAGGCTTGTTTTCACCATTAGACAGTTTGTCTATAGAAAGCTCGAGCCTACACTTTTACCGACCCAAGGGATTTTTAACCTCCCACACCACATAGACATGGTATGAGAGCAACCGGCCTTTGATGATGCTGTAAGTTATACACAGCGGTGGAAATCCAAATTGGCAGAGGTGGGGGGCACAGGGAATCGAACCACTGACCTTCAGATTAAGAGTCCGACCTAAAAAAAAGTCAGACACTCTAACCACTCCGCCACAGAGAACACCACAATTTTATACTAAATTAAAGTAGATTATAGCGATCAACTTAAAGTTACATGTTACGATGAAATATATATTTTTCGAAACGAAAATACTTATCTACATTTGATTCATTATACGCAACTTAGATATTGGGGCGTTAACTAGTAGTTTGGGACAGCGCACACAGAATAATCTGTGAATCTACTACCTTATCCCATTGAACACTTATTTTAAGGAAGCCATTAGGCAGGGAGGCCACAAATTAGGTCAATCTCATGACCTGATTTGTCTTGCCCTCATTCCCAATACCATATATGGCATTAGTCAGGTTCTAAGACACACATTACTAGGTCAACTGACATCACGTGACCATCGTGAGATGGTAATCTGTGTCATAGCTACAGGACTTTTGGAAAGCTTGCCGAAATGATTTTGTGTTCTTGCAGCTCAAATTGCTCCGAAATTAGCACGTTTTCATCAAAATTACTCCGAAATAATGATTTGTAGGTTATAATGATCAGTTTGAGATCATTGCTGACGGACACAGCTGACGAAGAGGCAAAGATGGGTTCATCAAGGCTTTTATTCGGGCGGCGTCCACCCACCGGCATGTACATAGATGTAGTGTCGGGAAAGAAGCGAACGAGCGAAGGCCCTGATATAAGGGGGGGGGAGAATGAAATGGTATGAGACATGTGAGCAAAGTAACATTGAGTAATAAGAGTAAATAAAATGTACAATATGAACAAGAGTTAATTAGTTCAAATATGAAATAATTGTAAATTATGAATATTAACAAAATGTCAAATTATAATTAAATGTGGGTTCTCAACTGCACGGGTGTCAGTTGCTTAATAGTTGATGTATAGGTTTGATTTTTTATCATGTGTAAATGGTTGATTGTTTGGTTTTTGTTGATTGTGTTGGGAGCAATCAACTTCAGGTGTGGGTGGGGGGGTAAAATTGGAGCTGGGAAGTGGTCAGTGTGAGAGGTTGAAAATGACTGACCAGCTTGGGTGGTGCCAGGAGGCGCCAGGATAGTGTTATGCTGTGATTGGCTGGATGGGACAGGTGGGAGAGTCCCCTGGAGGGGGTGGTGGTTGGTTGTGGTTGGGGTGAGGGGGGGAGGGGGGACCCCCCCCTTGTGGCAGGGAGAGTGCCCCCCCCCCCACCACCACCACCACCCCAGGAGGGGGAGGGGGGGGGGCTTCGGCCTCGAGCCCGCCGTGTCCAGCAATGACACCGAATGAGCGGACTCGCTCATTCAAGACATTTATCTAAATATAATGCAAAAATTCGAACGCCATCAGACTATGCAACTTTAATATATGTATCTAAGGTATCTAGCAGAAACTCCAAAACGTCGGAGCATGCAACTTTATTAAGCGAAATGAATTCGTTCCTTTCTCTTTTAATTAAAGTTGCATAGTACGATGCTTTTGAGTTTCTTCCATTTTCTGAGATAAATACATTATGCTGATCGTTATGATCTACGTTACGTCAGTTTGAAGTAACTTTCAATTTAAATGGCTACCTTTGAAGGTATTTGACATTAAAACATGCCAAATTAATTTTGGCAAACATGCCAAGACTCTGACACCATAGACTTCAGTACTAACAGGTTCTATTAAATTGACTTATTACAACCTTCTATGCATAAATAAATGCTTAATAAGTGCACCAGTATCTAAGTTTAATATATAGAATCAAATCTAGATAAGTGTGTTTTTTTTGGGTACATTTGTTGTTTAAGCAGGGGAAATTTCAGTCGCAGACGACTGGTCTTCCTCATTCCACTGCTCCTTGCCCTATCCTAGTAATGCCGAGCATCTGGCTAGGAAGTGACAAGTATAAATTTGTGAGTCATTGGTTTGACTCGACCAGGTTTCGAACCCACGATCTACCACCACGGGAGACGGACACTGTACCTCATTCGGGCATCCCGTCTGTTTTTTGTTTTTTTTAATTTGATGTTTTCATCGGACTCCAACTTTAAGGTATATCTGATCAAACTAAGTTGAATTACGCCATCTTAGATACGTGTGACAATATTTAGCACAATTTAGGTTAGCGTAGCATACATAAGTAAAGAACAATGATTCTGAGTGAGCTGATAACGACTGATAGTACACAAAGAGTACGGACTGATAGTACACAAACGTCACCCAGCGTTATCTTGGCCGGCAAGCCCTATTGGTGGCCACTGGATGTTCTTGATTTGACTTTTAATGTCTATTAATAAATTGACATGATTTCATAAGTTCTTTACCCCAAAAGTAGCGAGCCATGATAGATAAGTATTTTCACAGTATTTTTTTTTTTTTTTTTGTGATGGGTGCATTTATGCTGCCCATAACGGTTAAGTCTAATGACTTGTGACTCCCCTTCTTTTAGCATGTTAGAATGCACATTCATGTGATTATGTCTATAGAGGGAGTGAATGTGACGTCATTACGTAGCAATCAGCGGGCTACCATCTTGGATTACGAGCACCCTCCATAGCCATGTTGTGAATGTATGCAGATGCAGTAAAACAGAGTTTTCTTGTCTTATGGGATGTTCTGGGCAGTTTACATCCAATCTGTTTACTTACAGCACTTTATGGCCCTGTCACACTGCGACGTAACGACGTCAGCGTAGGGAGAACGTGAAAAACGTCGAAGTTCTCAGCGTAGTATGCAAATTTGCGCACAAGTTGAACGTGGATGCAGCGTAGTTGACGAGAGCGTAACGATGGTAAAGCGTAGTGATCGCATCATTTAACGAGAGAGGACAACGTAATGATGCTCGCGGAACGTTATGAATGATATTCCATCGCCAGAACTACGTTGCTTTACGTTACTTACGTCATTAAACGTTGGCGAAACGCTGAACGTACGTTCTCCTGACGTTCTCATGTTCTCCTGACGTTCCCATTACGCCGCATGGACGTTTCCACCGGCTTTAATGTGGGTCAATGAGTGGAACGTAGTGAGGAACGTTTGACTAATGTCCGTTTAACGTCATTGACGTTCACCGAACGTATACAGAACGTATGGCGAATGTAAACCCTTATGTTCGCGTCATGTCAAAAGTTTTGAACAGGTTCAAAACCTTGACGCGCGCCGACGTAACACGATGTAACGTAACGTAGATCGACGTCAGTCTAACGTCATTCTGACGTCATCATAACGTAACCAAACGTATGGCAACGTAATGATGAAAAGTGATCACGTCAGGCTCACGTTGCCTCGTTACGTCGTAGTGTGACAGGGGTATTAGCAACAACTTCTGGGGCCAAACTGCTCAAAACAGTGACAAATAAACCAACAAATCAGTAAATGACCACAGTGTAAACAGTTGCAAGCCTTCTGTATGTCATCCAATATGGCCACCGAAAGTTGCCTCGTGACGTCATTACACCCGCTCTATAACCCAGGCAGACTATTGTGTTGTTTATCAGCCCTGTACACACAATGCAGGGCTGCAAGGCTAACTATGAGTATGAAAGGGAAATGAAGTGATTTACTTGGTTACCGTGTTGAAATTGTATATTGTGCAAAAAAATCCACCAAAAAACACTTACAGTAAAACCTCTCTAACCGACGACCTCCACATATTGACCACTCCCCTATATCGACCTCTTTATTTGGGTCCCAAACAATCTCCCATACAATGCCATTGCAATGATTTTGTTTTTAACCTCACTAAACCAACCACCTTCATAAATGGACCATTTTAAAGTCGGTCCTATGGTCGGTCGATTTAGAGAGGTTTTACTGTAGTTATATTACTAGCACGAACAAAAGGTGGCACTGTATTATGCTAATATGTAGAAAAACTTACAATTTATTGTGACTAAAACTAAAATGAGCATTTATAAATACTTGAAGCATGCCAGCAGTCACTTGCCAATATTCGATGATGTGTGATTGTAGCGAGATGAATATTGCGCCCGTTGGTGTTCTGGAGTTCCATATTACCTCACCAGGTGGTATAATTTATGCAGACCACTGAGCAGGATTTTCCCGCGTCTGCCCTATAGCATCGATTACTTCAACCAAATGTCGTCTGCTACGGTCATCAATTGGCGTTTTAATAATTTTTTTAATATTTATACCTCTTTACAAGAACAGTAATTTGTTTGTATTTAGAACAGTATCATTATGAATGTATGAAATCTAGGTCCAGCAGACTATGATGTATCAATGTTTGTAAGAAATAACTAATGTTCAATAGACAGGGATGAAAGATCTCCGCGATTTCGCGGATTTCCGCGATTTTTTATATTCACCAATTAACGTCAAAACAAAAATGCCAAGGAATCAGGGCGTATATGACAACACATGGGTAGCTTGAATCCCGTTCTTATATGTTACGAGAACATAAAACCCAAACAAGAATGAGTTAGGTATGGGCGATAATATAGCCACAATAAGGATAGCTGAAACCTGACTTCCAGTATTTTCACGCGATTCGCTGACAGTGTGGAAATCCGCTGTCGGTGTAATAATCTTGGCTTAATTTCCGCGTTTTTTTGCCGGAGACCACTTTCATCCCTGATAATAGAACTTATGAGTCATTCAACGTTTTCATAATTTTCGCAGTGGTACTATAGGAACTACTTTTCCACAACCTTCTTTCCTCCCATCCTGTCCACCCCCTCCCCCCCCGACACACACATTGATATCTTATCACAGAAGTTCCATTTGCCCCCAAACATATATTAGCTTTTTTATTAAACTATTAAATTCGTATATGACTGACCACTTCCCCTTGCCTACACACTTTGTGTGATCATGAAAAATGTTGAAAACCCTGTATGGCCGTTTACTCACATGAGAAAATCGGAAATGACACTGAAAAATGGCGGAAAAAGAATTGAAAAGGTTCCAATCGCAGCACTAGTTTACATAGAATTACGCACCCTAGTATTAGAATATAAGTACCATTACCATGGTTTTCCTTTTCATTGGTTCAACGAAAGATAGTTAAGTTATAGTAGCACAAACAAAAAGCGCCAATGTATCATACTAATATCTAGTAAAACTGACAATTTATTAAACCAATTTGGTAAAACTTATGTTTTTACGACAATCAATTAAAATTGAATACTATTGCTATTGTGGTTTCAATACATGGTAATTATCTAACCCTGTCCATGTATAATCCTTATTGTAGGTAGAATTAATGTTATGCATGGTACGTAGTCCCATTGTATTGGGCACAGGTTGCTTTTGATCACTTGATTAAAGTATAATTGTGATACTGTGATGGACCGTACTCCCATCTTTGGGGGTCATTTCCCAGTTTATTCCACCAAGGTTTGGTTTCTTTAAAGTTGCATAGTCCGATGGTTTTGAGTTTCTGAAATGTTTCTGAGAGAAAGATATTAAATTGATTGCTATAGTCTACCTTACTTAATTTCAAGTAACTTTTATTTTAAATGGAGAACTTTTGAGATATTTGAAGTGCCAACGTGTAACATTAATTTTGGCAAGCACGCCAAAACTCTGAAACCCTAGGCTTCTGTAGTAACAGGTTTGACAAAATTCACTCAGTATTCCCTTCTATGTGGCGACAAATGCTTAATAATTGCATCAGTATCCAAGTTAGATATGTAGAATCAAATCAAGATAATTAGTTTGGTTTAAACAAGTTTGATGCTTCATCGGACTATGCAGCTTTACCAACCCCCCAGCACATTAAGAGTAGGTACTCCAAAGTGATTTCTTTTTTCAACAGGTCAGTATTACAAGTTATATATCTGTACAGATTGTTTAAATCGGATTTCAATGATATAAAAATTATTTAGATCGATTGAATAGCTGCACAGTTATGAGTGTTTAAAGATCAATTTTATTACTCCGATTTGTGCACATTTCCAAATTAGACAAATCTTGGTTTTTAGGGTCCCACCTGCAAGCTATTTTGCATATGATCTGTCCAATATTAAAGAATCTCATTCTCTATAGTACAAATAAGCTCAATCTTTTACAGACCATCAAGTACTGTTACTAGTATTCTTTCTGAAATTTCATGTCAAACTTGCTAAATTCCTTAATTTCCAGCAACCACCAATAATAAATTCAGTAAAATATATTAAGGAAAATAGCATAACTCCCGTTCTAATTGTCCTATCACTGCAATCTTTATACCAAAATAACCAGAACTAACAGCTCTACATGATGACATAATGTTCTAACTGATCAGAGAAAGAAAGACAAAATTCATTTTTAGGCATCGCGAGCAGTCACTTCTCAGACCAACCTTGATGAGCATGATATAAATCTCAACCAAATATTGTTCTGGTTAGGTAGACGAAGACTTGAGCTTTCTGATGATATAATTTTCAGCACGATCCTGATCAATTTTCAAGGAGGATTGATCTCTTAATGTTTTCACTCCTTCAGTTCAATCAAATTTCCCACTTAAAAACAGCCATGCTTGATATGCTAATGAAGCCTAGTTTCTTCTCTGTCTTTCAATGGTGGTTATTTTTAGCTCAAGAAACTGTGCTCACCAAGGTATCAATTTTAGGGAAGGGAGTAGCTCAACCTGGATGAAAACAAACTCGCCGAGCATGCACAGAGCTGCCGATGGTACCCCCAAACAAGTTTCCATTGACTCTAATTTATTTCCTAATGCTAACTAAAAATCAGATACCCTAAAAGACAAACGAACAAGCTTTAATTTCATATAATTTTTATTTCAAGCGTAGCAGAATTAGTGGAGATTAAAGTGTTTTAAAAAGGGTTAAAATATGTAAGATTTTGCGCTGCGAACACCGTATACGCCCACTTTGGAGTACCTATTAAGAGTGTGAGAGGTTGAAGACCTGTCACTGCACAGCCGGGTAACGTATAACCTCCATTAGGGAGGTAGCAACTGGCGAGGGGTGGAATGGTTCACCATCAGGACCACCCTGCCCTGCTAGCGTGCTGCCACCTGCCGATCCTTCTGACCGGCAATGGATCAGCATAGTCAATACCACCGCCATGTGATAGTGGGGTGAGTGAGTGACTACTATAATTCTATAAAGAACTAACCTGACCTAGTTCCAGCCCAGTTTAAAAACCCCACTGATGGTTTATGTGTTGAATCCTTCACACAAACTGCTATTTACGCCGTTGCAATACTTGAATTAGCAATGTTACTTATAACCAGCGACAATAGTCGTTCGTACTTTGTATGGAGGGACCATTTTGTTTCATGACTACATGACTTACTTTAGTCAAATGTAAAACTTGTCTTATAGAGCAATCAGAATGAGTGCACAGCGGTAGATATTTCTGCAAGGTTATAACAAAGACCCTATAATACTAAGACGGCTCACTCAGCCTGTACTATGTAATCAAAATGATCAAACCCACCACTTGGTGCGCTGGCTGTTCTCTTGGTTAAATGTATATATGAATGTGATAGATGTGTGATGATGGTGATGATGATGGATGTATATTTGTTCATAGCAATCTCATATTGACGTGTAT
Organism: Branchipolynoe longqiensis; assembly: GCA_030323885.1. Classification (NCBI taxonomy): domain Eukaryota; kingdom Metazoa; phylum Annelida; class Polychaeta; order Phyllodocida; family Polynoidae; genus Branchipolynoe; species Branchipolynoe longqiensis. The sequence continues at coordinate 71,173,365 of CM059198.1, forward strand.
TCATACTTACCTATCTCATGTATAATATAATTGTATGTGTTTACATGTGAAACACTAACCAGCAGCCGGGCTGATCAAACCCACCACAAGGTGGCACTGCAAAATTTACATTACCATGGGAGAGATAGGGAGTGAGCCGTCTTAGTATCATAGGGTCTTTGGTTATAAGTGCACAATTATTGTCTTTAAATTTTGTAATGGGATGAGAAATATCTACGACTTAAGAGATCTCCGATTAACTATCACAAAGTGCTAGGGATATATGAGTATAACAACAATTGATCAGTCAGAATCTTTTATGCAAAGGATTTAACTTCCTGATCTGACCTGAGATACACAAAACCAAACTCGGGGAAAAGCGGGAAAAAGCACCAAGGTGTGGATTTCCGGAAAAAAGCGGAAATTCTCCTATATGCTTATCACTGTCAGAAAATCGCCGAAAATTCCCAAAAGTCAGGTCTCATAAGTACTCTGCAAACATAGTTTTTGCACCATGATTTACTCTGATTGAAGAGCGATCCTCTGTCCTTATGCTAATAGTATTATCACCTCAATGTCGATTTCCGCTTTTTTCCCCCTCAAGGGTCACTTTCATCCCTGGAGTTATGCACTTGAGAATGGAGGAATCCGAGTAGGATATGAATTGTATCAATGTGGTTACGGTGTTAGTTCTCTTTTGTGTTAGCATTTAAAGTTGCATAGTCGGATGAAATATGAAATTTTCAAAACCAAATAATTATCTAAATTTGATTTTTGCATATCTAACTTAGATACTGATGCACTTATTGAACATTTGTTTCTGCATAGAAGGGAATATTGAGTCAATTTATTAAAACATGTTACTGTAGAGGTCTATGGTGTCAGATTTTTGGCAAGCATGCCAAAACTAATTTTCCATGTTTGCACTTCAAATATCTCAAAAGTTTACCATTTAAAATAAAAGTAACTTTAAACTAATGTAAAGTAGATACTCGTGATCGATATAATATATTTAGCTCAGAAAAATTACAGAAACTCAAAACCATCGGACTATGCAACTTTAAAGTTGCATAGTCGGATGGTTTTGAACTTGGATTATTTTCTGAGATAAATACATTAGGTTGACCATTATAATCTACTTTACTTTAGCTTGAAGTAACATGTAGCTTATATGGCTAACTTTGGAGATATTTTGAAGTGACGCCAAAACTCTGACACCATAGGCTTATGCAGTAACAGGTTCTATTAAATTGACTCACTATTCCCTTCTATGTGGCAACAAATGCTTAATAAGTTCACCAGTATCTAAAGCCGTGTTCACACAGGCAATGTAAATCGATTCGTAGAAAGCGACTTGCCTAGTTCGACGCACATTTCCCATGTGAACGGGCGTCTGAGTCGAATTAGGGCTGAATCGATTCCTGTGATGCGGATAATGTAAACCACCTCACGAGGTGGTTTACGTGAGGCGATTTCTGTGATTCGATTTATTTTGCCCGTGTGGACGCACTGAGGCGGATTAAGCACCTCACACGCATGCGCAGTCGACACCTCAGTTTGTTGACTTTCCGGTCGATCAAAAGCGCATATTATATCATTTAATTAATGAAACCGCTATCTATGTACAGATATTTTTTTCATCATTTATTTTTAGGGTTTCACTGCCCAGCAGAAGTTTTGACCGTTCCAAACCAATACGATTAATTAAATACATATCTAGGTCGAATCCACTCTCTCGTGGTAGCGCTGGTCACACTGGACTTGCTCATGCGCAGATATCGACTTCCGGCCCAAGTAGTGCTCGTGTGAATGGGTGGCTAATTCGACTCACCTGATTTGATTTGTCTGATTCGCCTCACATTTTGCCCGTGTGAACACGGCTTAAGTTATGTAGAATCAAATCTAGGCGGGTGTTTTGAATTTGTGGAAATTTGATACTTCATCGGACTATGCAGCTTTAAATTAGTCCTCACTCTTATCAACACTGAGTCCTTCCAGGCTGTGCAGACGATCTACATTCTCCCTTGATCCGTGCCTTTGTGTTGCTCAGATTCACAAGAATCTAATGGTGCCGTCACATTATGACGTTTCTCGCCAACGCGCGTCGAGGTATGTAATTTTTTGGCGAAACGTCGGGAGACGTCTGGAAGCATTAGGCGCGCATTGGTATTCATTGATGGTCGATGAGGGTCGGCGGAGCATGTCATGGCATCGGCGAAGTTTTGTGCATGCACAAACCTTTTGATGCGTGACAACGTGCGAGTGCCAACATTATGGGGACGTTAGGAGCACGTCGGAGGCGCTGGAATAACGTTATGTGAATGCTAGGCACATGCCGTGCGCATGTGAGGGTCGTTCCCATACGTTGCGCCAAACTGTTGCTTTGTTTGTTCGTTGTTGTTTTATGTCCTAGCTACATCTAAGGTCATATCAGGACGGTGTGCCAAAACACATTACCAATACGTTGCGCTGACGCCGGAAAGTTTGACATGTTAATTGTTTTAACAACCCTAACCAGGGTTTCCCGCAGATCCTTAAAAAGTCTTAAATTGATTAGTCAATTTTCAAGGTAACTTTTCTGTGAAATTGGATTTGGCCACTATAATATTTGTTCAAGATGTTCTTCCAGCTATCTTCACAAAGCACAAGTGCCGTGGAGCTGAAATACAGTGATTGTCCACATAGAGATCCATAGATTGCATCACCTCACTCATTTCTGTTAATATTTAATTAAATACGTACTTAGAATTTTCCGTGAAAATAGGTATTAAATTGCATGAAAATTGGTATTAAAAAGTCTTTAAAGGGTTAAATATGATTGGCTGATAGGTACAGGAACCCTGCTAGCAATGTTAGCATCAGGCAGGGATGAGGATTTCCCACCGATCGATAGTTTCTCGCCTTTTTTGGCCTGACTTGTTCTCATCCCTGCAATATACAGGGATGAGAATTTCCCATTTGTCAGTGGTTTCTCGACTTTTGGGCAATGGCCCGCCTTTATAGGTCTATGTTTTCATTCCTGACTAGAATTGACCCTTTGACCCTGCCTCCCATTCTGATCCTAACGTAAAAAAAAGCACTGATAACATATAAATGATTACAATCTAACCCTACATGCCCCCCCCATAAAAAACTTGCTATATCATGGTGTGAAAAGCAATCCAAACCCCTGTCCCACTTCCCTTCCAAACATTGCTAGAATTATGAAGTACATTAATATGTATGGACAGTTCCTAAATAATAAATCCCCTGACATGTGACTTTAACTTTATCTTAGGATTTAAATATGCAAATATTGGTCAAATGCAGGTGCATTATTTGAGAAAAGTGCAACTTATTTTCCCAGTCTATATATATATTTCCTATTCACCCCGTTGAATACATCAAACTGATAAATAATCCATGAAAATGAGCATCCTGTTTTGATTTTAAATGTATATACCTGACATTATAAGTCATCGGCGTTTTTGTCAACAGTAGTGATATAGACAATTATTTACAAAGGTTTTGCCTGTTGAAAAAGTCAATTATTTTGAGTATATATAATTTACTATTAAAAGATGAAGTATTGAGTGAATTATAATTTATGTTCACGGAATTATTTATGTATATTATATCAATGCTGTGTTCTATATAATTTGCCTTTAATTGTTAACTGATGCTTTGAACTATTCCGTTTTAAATAAACATTTTGATGTTCTCTGATGTCAGCTTTTTAAATTTATTTTATTTTTAATATTTCTATAAGATGTGAAATCTGAAAGTGGTAGAATAAGTGATGTCCTGTTCCCCATCCAACTCCAACCTTATACACAACATCCCTGAGTTGTGCCACTCATACACAGCAAACACCAGCTCTCTCCTCTGATCCCTGAGCATTGAGCAACACTGAGCCTTGTCAGTATGTGGATGGGTGACCACCTGGGAATACGGGGAAACCACAGACATTCTGATACAGGATACAGGCTTATCGTCTACCAAATCAGTAGTGGATAAATAATAGTTATACCTTGTCAGTATGTGGGCAGGTGACCACCTGGAAATACGGGGGAACCACAGACATTCTGATACAGGCTTATAGTCTACCAAATCAGTAGTGGAGAAGTAATAGGTCTGCCTTGTCAGTATGTGGATGGGTGACCACCTGGAAATATGGGGAACCATAGACATTCTGATACAGGCTTATAGTCCTCCAAATCAGTAGTGGAGAATTAATAGTTTTGTCATGTCAATATGTGTATGGGTGACCACCTGGAAATACGGGGGAACCACAGATATTTTGATACAGGCTTATAGCCTACAAAATCAGTAGTGGATAAGTAATAGTTTACCCTTGACTGTATATTGATGGGTGACCACCTGGGGATAGACATTCTGATACAGGTTTATAGCCTACAACACCAGTAGTGGATAAGTAATAGCTTAGCCTTGTCTGTATAGTGATGTGTGACTACCTGGGGATACGGCGAAAATAGAGACATTCAGATACAAGTTTATAGTCTACGAAATCAATAGTGGATAAGTAATAGTTTAGCCTCATCACTACTTGAATGGGTGACCATATAGGAACACAAGGTGCTGTAGACTTGCATATAACCTATATCAAATCAGTAATGGATAAGTATTAGTAATATTTAATCCATTTCAATATTTCGGTGGGTGACTGATTACCTGGGACTATGATTTGTCATTGGCGACTGTAATATATGCATAAAAGACATCCAGGCATGTGTGGAGAACAAAGGAATATGTAAATGAGATGACGTCAGAGCTGAAAAGGTGCCAGTGGTCTAGGGCCCTGGACGTGAATAAACCATTCAGTATTCAGAAGTCAAGTGTTCAGACGTCATACTTTCACAGCGACATCTGGCTCGAGGCTTCTACTTAGGCATATAACCCACCAAATCCCTGTCCCCCCAGTTCCCCCCCCCCCCCCAAACAAACACTAAACTCAACCAGTAGCAGCCAACTAGACCAAAAACCCCATCAACAACGGAATGAACCTGGAAATGATTCTAGTTGGATCCTACTGAGGTACATGATTAATCAATATTAACCTACTTACTAACTCAATAGGCCACACCTGAGATTACCATGAAGACAAGTTCAATCACAAAGGTCCACCCTACATCCCCAATCACCCTTTCAACGAGTATGTTACTACTAGAAAGATAATCGGTTATGCCCCACCCCCTACTACCGCCTACCATACTAGTCTAACATAGTTACCTCCCCGCATATGTTTCTTTATTCTCTTAACCTGTTCTTTACCTATCATTCATGTACCGATGTTCTGCTTATTTTCCTGTAATTGTATATCTGTATATTGTTGTAGATGTGTTTACTGTGTAGAGGCAATTGTGATTAGGGCTGGAAGACCAGTGCATTAGACTGACAACATGTTACATAAGGGGAATAAAAACACTTGAACAAACAAACAAATCTGTAGTCGATAAAGGGGCTGTCACATTAGGGTTTTTTGCGGGAGCGTATGGCGGCGTAAGCGCGTTACGTCATATACGTCGGCATACGCCGTATACGCTACTCATACGCTACGCATACGCTACTCATACGCTACTCATACGCCGCCAGATGCCGCCAGATGCCGGCGTATGTGAAGCGTATGAGGCATACGCCGCCATACGCTTTCATAAATCCGTCCGTCCAATTTTTTTTGTGCATGCTCAAAAAAACGCGACCTATGAGGGCGTATGGCCCATACTGTCAAAAAATGTCACAGCACGCTCCCATACGCTCCCATACGCTCCTCATACGCTCCTCGTATGTTCCACATACGCTCAAAACCACCCGAAAGGTCACCAAATGTCATCATAGGCTGGCACGTGCAGGACCTACGTAGGTTTTCAATACGCTCCCGCCATGCGCCGTAATGTGACAGGGCCTTTAGTAATAGTCCCAGGTAGTCACCCATCCAAGTACTGACAAGGGTCATATTCTCAGGTAATCACCCATGACGTGATGACATGGCTCAACTATTATTTATCCACTACTGATTTGGAAGGAACCAGGTCTCTATCAGGATGTCAACATTGCCTCATGTTCCCACCCATCCAAGAACTGACCAAGCTCAACTATTATTTACCCATTACTGATTTGGTAGGCTGTAAGTATAAACCTGTATTAGGACAGCCTTGTATTCCCAGGGGGTTCACCCATCCAAGTACTGACAAAGAATCAAATGGTAGGCTAAATCTCAAATAATAAAGACATATCATGGTTGCTTTGTTTTCAAACTTTATTTGAAAATAGAGAAATTGATGTGATTTCCAGATATATATTTTACAGCTATTTTTCTATATTCACCTTCACCTATGAGCTATATAATAAGTTATACACAGCGTTTCATTCATAGAAAAACTGTTGTAATATCGATTTCTTGTTATAAATGGTAGGCTAAATCTAAAATAATAAAGAGATATCATGGTTGCTTTGTTTTCAAACTTAATTTGAAAATAGAGAAATTGATGGTATTTCCAGATATATATGTTAAAACTATTTTTCTCTATTGACCTTCACCCATGAGCTATATAATAAGTTATACACAGCCTTTCATTTATAGGAAAAATGTCGCAATGTACATTTCTTTTTATATAATAAATATACATTTACATAATAAATATATATAGAATAACAACAAGGTTCATCCATTGCTATAGATGTTAATTTCATTATACATCATTATGGCCGTATAAAATGCATACAAAAATTGTGATTATGCAAGTTCATAAATACACCTATTTCTTTGAAGGGCATATAATATTGCAAAACAATATATCACATGCCATATTTTCCTATTTCTTAACCAGTTTGCAGCTTTCGTGATATTTTAATATTGCGTTTCGCCGATGAGTAGGGCCTACTGATGGCAGGCCTACATACAAAACCGGAAAGAGAGTGAACTGTGGGCCTACCAATAATCATTTCACAATACAAACTTAACTATAGTTTATTTAGCGAATATAACTTTTCTTCTCTAGGTCTATGGTAAATGTCCACTGTTAGCATTACCGCGCTGTTTGCCGTTTGTTTATAGTTTTGTATTCAGTTGCCAAGTCGGCCTACCAGGTAAACTAAAATTGCCATGCTGATTTCAAATATATTTTTACAATTGGATTAATATAGTAGATTTCATTATAATTTTGTATTTTTAAACACCGATTCGAATGAAAACCAAGATGGCGGATTTAGTCAAGAACAGCAGGATGAAGAATGCCATGTTATACTCACAGCATATAAATATAATTATTCATGAGACTTGAGAGCATATAAGTTTGTGATTATAAGCCACTCTTTCATGGAAGCTCAAAGTTGTGTCGTGCTCATTTTGCATAAAATGGAGGAGTCGATAGTTGCTTCCCAAACTAAATATTGCTCCTCTGCAAGTGGGGGCATACATAGTTTGGTTCCTCGCCACGGACTTCAAGTACTTATGCTTGGCATAAAGCATGACGTCATCTGGACCAGTGTATGCGTTAATCCGCGCATGCGTTAATCTGCGGTGGAACAGTCAAGGCATAAGGACATAAGCTGTATTCACACGGGCGAGTTAAAACGCCTCACGCAAAACTACTTGCGTAGTTCGACTCAGATTTGCCGTGTGAATGCACGGCTGAGGCGTTTTAGGGCTGAATCGATTCATATAAATCGTTTAATGTAAAATGCTTCGCTAGGTGGTCTACAGGAACCGATCTATGCTGAAACGTTTTATTTATGACATCACACGCATGCGCAGTCGAGGGAAACGTGACAGTCGAGACCTGAGTGTGTTGACTTTCCGATAAATTTGCTTTATGAACCTGCTAGCTGTGCACATATATTTTTTTCATGATTTATTTTTAGGGTTTCACTGCCCAGCAGAAGTTTTGACTGTTCCAAACCAATAGGATTCAGTCCATACATATCTAGGTCGAACCCACACTCTCTCGGCCGACGTCGACAAACCCAAAGTGGCGCTGGTTAGTCTGGACTTGCTCATGCGCAGATATCCACTTCCGCCTTAAACCGATTCAAAGCACTGCCCGTGTGAATGCGACACACTTTGAAACTCAGCCCGTGTGAATGCGCGCACATATAAATCGCCTTCTTTAGATCGCTTTAGATTTTGCCCGTGTGAATACAGCTTTAGACCCAATTTACGGTTATATTGTGCAATAAATAACTGCACCAGCATCTCACTTTGATAGTTTTATTTGAATTATATATATTTAGGGAATGTAAATTTCGATCCAAAAATAGATGCCGGTCCACGCCTAAGGTCTGTCACCGAGGCGGGGAACCAAGCTATGACAGACAGGCCTCAATTTGTCCAACATTCCAAAAGTTGGTGGAACATGCATTGGTTGTCATGACAGAAAACCAGCTTGGTATAGCGATAAAAGGCGCGTTTCGCATATCTAATTAGTTGGCTTGGAAATCTTCGATGCATTGTAGTTTAAAAACAAATGTGGTAAATTAAAAAAAGATCTTTTGCCCCTAATTTATTTGCTGAATGTAGGCCTAATGCGAAAAATAAATGTGAATATGATGCCGACAAACCTGCCATCCCATGCTTTGGCAGCCATTGCTGATTTAGGACAATATCACAAAGACATTTTCATTAAAGACATTCAACTTATATTATTAAAGACATAAAAGATATGATGCATTGGCTTACATTTTAAGCATAGGAATACACTTCAAGATAATTATTTTGATTGGTTGTTAGAATAGTTTTTTTCCATCACACCAACATTTCACAGTAGGCTTAAGTTGCATAGTCCGATGGTTTTGAGTTTTTGCCATTTTTCTTAGATAAATATATTGAATTGATTAATATAATCTACCTTACTTTAGTTTGAAGTAACTTTGCTTTTAAATGGCAAACTTTTGAGATATTTTAAATGTAAACATGTAGAATTAGTTTTGGCAAGCATGCCAACAATTCTGACACCATAGGCATCAGCAGTAACAGGTTCTCTTAAATTGCCTTGATATTCCCTTCGAATTGGAAATTATATGCTTAATAATTATCTAAGCTAGATAAACAGAACCAATTCTAGGTAATTGTTTTGTTTTTGAAAATTTGATGCTTCATCGGACTATGCAGCTTTAAAGTAACATACAAACCAGCCAAAAAAATAGATAAGGGAAAGACTGCCTTTAGAAGGCTAAAGCTAAGATTCCATATACGCGGTATTCGGCATACAAATGCGGCATGCTGCATGAATACCCATGCTATTTTCGGTTTTTCTTGCTACAAATGTGTGAAGGAAAGTCAAAGTTCCTGTTTGTTCTATGGCAAATGGAGCAACATTCGCGATCAACGTGCCACATTCGCATTCACATTCACATCCGGACATATGGAAGCACCACCGTGCGTTTACATGATTTTCCATTTTCTGCCACATTCTCATACCAGATATATGGAATCGTAGCTTTATAATTCTTAACACACAAGTGAGGTATGTATGCATACACATATATATACACTCCTCTAAACCATCAACTTCCATAGCATGTGGTGTAAGTAGTCGTTGTACTTAGAAAATTAACAGGTGAAAAAAAAATCTAAACCAACTAAGACCTGGCCAACAGCATTCTTCACATTCTTAATATTACATTAAATTGAACTAAAGGGACATGTTCACCAAACCCAGTATTTTGTCGGTATATTACTATCAGTACTATCACAATACTTACATTTGAGAAAAGAATGTGAGATATACGAGACATTTTGATGTACACTGATACAATAACTAGTCCTACACCAAAGTATTAAAGTGTGAATGAATAATTAAAAGTAATAAATATCCCATGAAAATAATATTCCCCAACTCCATGAGCCCTCTCAAACTATGACCATACCATCTATAATTGTTTTGTAACCAGTCCCTAATTAACAGATAAGTACTAAATATAATAAATTGATCATCATTTTCCTGAAGAGAAACACCCACAAGAATGATAACACCCCGTGCTATATATATATATATATTTATATATATATATATATGTATATATATATATACATAGATAGCTGGATATTGAAACACTTTAGTTGTCAACAATATTCTAAAAAGACATGTTCAAATTAAAAGTATAACATTAACTTGTAATGCACATGTGAAATTTTCTCACAAATATATGTGAATAGTTCTACTATCTATCCTCAATTCTATGCCATCTTTCACGTATCTGATTGGTTGGATGAAAGTTGCATTAGAATACAACTTTAGTGTATTGTACTTTATAAAAACAAATATGAATATTTAATAATATATGGGTAGTATATCTGTAACAAAAGCATATCATTTGCCTCTAATTTATTAGTAGAATAAAATGAAAAAATAGTGGTCATTATAGTGCTGAAATCCATATTAAAAAAAAAAATAGAACATTTTGATAAGACTTGTAGCAGATACAGACGCGCTATGTCAATCATAGGCAATCTAAGTTTTAGCAGAGAGCGTCTACGCTCTGGTTTTAGCCACATACAATCAGCCAATCAGATACGAGACAGATAGCTTTTAACCAATGTGAACGGTCACAATACAAATACAAATAAAACCTCAAGTGTTCTACCCGGGTAAATAGAGACGAAGACTTGTAAACTTCCAGAGACCTGACAGGTCATTCCAACCATCAACTGGAACTACATGTCGTAACCTTCACTGTCATTATGGACTACGAGATGATTTTTTATGAATGGATCGGTTAGGAAGACACTGATTAGTATGCAGGTGACTGGAGGTAAGTTGGCTCTGTTAGTAAGTGCGTACACCTAGTTGGAAAGGTCCAGGGTTCGAACCGCACAGTGGACAAAGCATGAGGGTGATAGCAATTCTAACCAGAAGTTCTATCTCAGTGAGAATAGTCAACGGCCATAAGTCCTCTTGCATCCTATTTGGGGGAACACCCCATGTTATTTGAGACTGTCTCAAAAGGTGCTAAGCAATATGGGACAAAACTTTGTCCATTGTAACGATCAACATACTATCTGCTTATGCATTTGCTCAGGATAAACTGATTTGTTTTTTACATGGTGTTTCATAATCCCAATAGAATACATATTGATTTGGAGCAAATGTCCTTGTGTTTTCAGTGTAACTGTTTCTGTGCTGTTTTGTGTCAATCGTTACAATGGACAAAAAAAAAAGAGTGATCACCTTTTGAGACAGGGTCATTTATGATTACAAAACTTTCTAGATAATGTACATTGCTTCATATAAATAACTAAATTCACAATGCATATATGCCTACTTAATATAATCTCCACCATGCAAAGTAGCGTGCGTCGTGATTATTACAACACACAAATCCACTTAATAACTATTACGTTAAAGGTACCAGCTATTGGTCGCTGAGAGACGACCCATACTCCGACAAATGCTCTCCAAGCATTCGTTTGCCTGTTTTCAGTTTATGCAACTACATATGTGGGGGGAGAGTGCTGACATTGCTTGCTTCTGTTGTGTTTTTATTTAGTCCAGCAGCACTGACACTTTTAGACAACCATATAGAGAAATAAATGTTAGAAATTGCAATCTAAAACAATAAATATAAAGTTCAAATGTTTATTTATCCTAACCAGCTACTTTTTGTGTGAATAATTGATTAAATCATGTAGATTAATACACTTTAAAAGTTGAATTGAGAGCTTTCTGTGGCTGCCATCTTGGTGGTTGCCATGGCTTCCCCTGTGTGTGGAGAACCCCTCTAGGTCATGTGATGAGGCAATCCCACCTATGATGTCATTCATACATGTATCACAGACCTCAACTCTCCTCCCACATGTTCTGTGGCATGAACTGAACAAACTAAGCAAAGGTATGTTTGGAGAGCTTTTGATGCTCGATTCGTTTGTATCTGGGTGAGGTATACCCGGCGACTTTAATGTAAAGTTGCATAAAATCCGATGAAAGCATAACATTTTCAAAAGAAAAACACTTCTCTAAATTTGTCCTCCGTGTACCATATTCTTACAACTGCCTTCATGCCATAGACTTGCAACCACTTCTACATGCTCTATGCTACAGACTAGTAGGCCTATCCACCGTCACACTTTCTATACGATAGACTCGTAACCACCTTCATGTTCTCTATACCATAGACTTGCAACCACCATTACACTTCCCAAACCATAAACTAGCAACCTCCTTCGTACTACTCTCTATTCCACATAGGCCTACCAGCAACAGTATTCATACTATTTATACCATAGACTTGCAACCACCGCCATACTCTCTGTACCATAGACTAGTCACCACTTTTGTGTTCTCTATACCATAGACTGGCAACCACAATCATGCTTTCTATACTATAGACTTTCAACCGCTTTTGAAACCATAGACTTACAACCACTTTTGCAGGCTCTATATCATAGACTAGGATTTGTTTGTTTGTTGTTTTACGTCCTAGCAACATCTAAGATCATATCAGGACGGGTACCGACTTGTGACAGGGCGCACTCATGGCGACTTTATAGTGTTGTCCCACTGGGAAACCAGGCCGTCGGCACCATGACCTGGTATCCCACTCCATAGACTAGGATCCGCCATCGTACTTTCTATACCATAGGCGAGCAACCACTTTCATGTTCTCTGTACCATAGACCGGCAACCACAATGATGTTTAATATACCATAGACTTTGCAACTGCCTGTAGACCCTCTACAACACCCCCTCAGTAGATACGATAGAGTAGCACCCACCTTCACGTTCTCTGTACCATAGGCCGGCAACCACAATGATGCTTAATATACCATAGACTTTGCAACTGCCTTTACACTCACTACAACCAAAGACCTTATAATACTAAGACGGCTCACTCCGTATCTCTCCAATGGTAATGTAAATTTCGCAGTGCCACCTTGTGGTGGGTTTGATCAGCCAGCTGCTGGTTAGTGTTTCACATCTAAACACATACAATTATATTATACATGAGATAGGTAAGTATGAATACACATCAATATGAAATTGCTATGAACAAATACCCAGCATCATCATCATCATCACACCTCTTTCACATTCATATATACATTTACACATATAATATAACACCTGTTTAACCAAGAGAATAGCCAGCGCACCAAGTGGTGGGTTTGATCATTTTGATTACACAGTACAGGCTGAGTGAGTCGTCTTAGTATTATAGGGTCTTTGCTACAACATAGACTTCCAACCACCCTCTCAGTAGATAACCTCATTAGGCCCATTCACCCTGCAAGTTATTTCTATATTAGTTTTTGTGAGAGATCTGGGATTCCATGCCGGGTGATCCCGATACAGCCGAAGTAATTTGAGAAGCAAAATAAAGAGTAAAGCTTTAATTCATTCACAATACTTTCTGGGTATTTTTAATACAACCAAATGGGAGTGCTTAAAACTAGCAATCTTTCATGATTTTCTGACTTTCTTCCAGTGTCTGATGAAATATCAAATTTTCAAAACCAAACCTATTATCTTGGTTTGATTATGCATATCTCACTTAGATACTAATGCACTTATTAAGCATTTGTTTCTGCGTAGAAGGCCATACTGAGTCAATTTAACAGAACCTGTTAATGCAGAAGTCTATGGTGTCAGAGTTTTGGCATGCTTGCCAAAACTAATTTTCCATGTTTGCACTAAAAATATCTCAAAAGTTACCATTTAAAATAAAAGTAACTTTGAACTAATGTAAAGTAGATACTAGTGATCGATCTAATATATTTATCTCAGAAAAAATACAGAAATTCAAAACCATCGGACTATGCAACTTTAAGCACTGCTGGTACCTAATCCTACATATCAAACTTATTGGTGCAATTATTAATCTTTGCTGCATAGAAGGGCATATAAAGTCAATTTAATAGATCTCCAAAGTAGGCCATTTTTAATCAAAGATATTTCAAACTAAAGTATGGTATATTATAACAATCAACTCAACATATTTATCTTTAAAAAAATGTCAGAAGCTCAAAACCATTAGACTAGGCAAATTTAAAGGGGAAGGCTATGGACCATGTGTTGCAAGCTTTAATGTTGCATTGTCCGATAGTTTTGAGTTTCTGTCATCATTTGACATAAATATATTAGCTTGATCGGCATATTCGACACTACTTTAGTTTGACGTAACTTTCTTTTATGAATGGCTATCTTTAGAGATATTTGAATTGAAAACATGCCAAAATAATTTTGACATTCACGTAATAATTCTGACACCACAGGCTTACAACAACAACTGCTTAATAAGTGCACTGGATATGTAGAATCAAAATTAGATAATTGTTTTGGTTTCAAAAGTGTGATACTTTCATTCAGCTTTAAGCTCAAAGCGTGGTGGCATATTCATAAATAGAGAATTTTAAAAGAGCCCCCATATATTTCAAAGGTGTGATTAGCAATAGGGACAGACTGGAGAGTCTATACCGTTGAAAGCGAAGGTAGGTTAGGTCATACATGTCATGATTAATATTATACCAGTATAGGCCTAGTCCCATCTCTACATACAAAAATAATAATCATTATAGAAGTTGCATACATATTTAAATTTAAGTAATACTTTAGCCTCCTCACTGCTTGGATGGTGACCACCTGGGAATAAGAGGTGCCTTAGATATCCTGATACGGGCCTATAACCTACCAAATCAGTAGTAGATAACTATAATGATTAATGTTGACATTGCCAGAGGCTATGTATGACTTGTTAAAAATAAAAATTAGTTCTATTCAAACGAGACAAATCCTGTATGCAGAAAGGAAGAAAGAAAGAACAATGTGTGCTTAGAAGTTCATTCAATAAAATATTACTTTGTTTGTTTAATCTACTTGAGACAAACTTTGCATAATCTACTTGAGACAAACTTTGCATAATCTACCTGAGACAAACGGATTAGACCAAAAAGTTGGGACATATGCAACAAAATAACCTGTTCGATACATATAGATGTTTAAATCATAACCATCTTTACTCTTTAAAAATGTATACAATTCAACTGAAATAACAGTAGATTATTGAACCTTTTAGCATCTGTGTTGTCTAGACACATTTACCCAGATCTTTCCACATCCTTTAGACATAGTTAATAGATTAGCAACACTGGCTTACTATACAACCGAGCACGGTGGCCGAATCAGTAGAGCACGGGCCTAGCGTGTGGGAGATCTGGAGTTCGATTCCCGGTCGAGTCAACCCAATGACTTATTAAATTGATACTTGTCACGTCCTAACCTGGCACTCGGCATTAATAGTATAGGGCAAGGACTGGTTAGCTCAGTGTCAGGATAATGTAGATGAGTGGGATATTGGGTCATGATGATGACAGCCTGATTTCCCAGTGGGGCAGCACTATAAAGTTGCCATGAGTGCGCACTGTCACAAGTCAGTACCTGTGCTGAAATGATCTTAGATGTTGCCAAGACATAAAACTCCAACAACCAACCAATCGCTGAAGGGGCTGTCACACTACGACGTAGCCTTAGCGTATGCTGACGTATGTGATTTTCGACCAATACGTTGGCATATGTCGTCATGCGGTATGTATATGTTGGGTGTACATCGGGTACATTGTTATACGTCGCCATGCTTCGAGGCTCCGAAAAAATGTGTGCATGCAAAATATTTCCAACGTAATCGACATGTGGCACATTCGGGATACGTCGGCGTACATTAGGGATATGTTGGAATACGTTGCTGCACATTAGCCGTGGGAACGTGCAGTCCGCGGACTGCCAACGGATGCATAACGTACTCCTAACATACTTCGAACATATGCCTGCTGTATTTCCAGCGTACTTAATATATATGCCATACTTCTAGCGATGGAGTAACAAAGTTACGTTGGTCAGCATATGTGACCGTTTTGCGAATGTTTTGCGAGGCACATGAACGCTCTCATATGCTAGCAATAGGTCAGAGATACGTTCTGCATACGTTACATACATTGTGTATATGTTGTGTGTACACCCATTTTTATCCCCCGCCGCTGAAAAGTTTGATGAAAGCCGACGTACTGGCAAATTTTCTGCTGCCGTGTGTCGTAGTGTGACAGGGCCTTTACTACATCTGTATTTGAGAACACATGTCATTTCTGTAAGTTACCAGCTAACATCACAGGAGTAACTTGGCTGAAATTAGCCACTTTTCATAACCAAGGTTGTCTAATCTAAGCACCTGTCAGTTAAAAAAATATAATAGTATAGCCTCCTTTTTAACAGAAGCCTTCCACTTTTATAAGCACCTGGTAGTTATGGATCGATCAGCTGACTTTTATCATACTACTTCCAAACATAACAAGCCCTAGGGTTGCTGGTGCCTCGGAAAAGCTGAACTGTGGTACCCTTACAAATATAATTATTTAAAGCTGCCTAGTCCGATGAAGCATCAATTATTCAAAACCAAAACAATTATCTAGATTTGATTCTACATGTCTAACATAAATACTGGTGCACTTATTGAGCATGTGTCGCCACATAGAAGGTAATACAGAGTGAATTAAATAGAACCTGTTACTGCTGAAGCCTACGGTGTCAGGGTCTTGGCATGCTTGCCAAAACTAATTTGACATGTTTACATTTAAAATATCTCAAACGTTAGCCTTTAAAATAAAAGTTACTTCCGACTGAAGTAAGGTAGATTATAACTATCAATTCAATGTATTTATCTCAGAAAAATGGCGAAAGCTCAAAACCATCGGAATATGCAACTTTAAAGGCCCAGTCAGACCTTACCGGACTGAGTACCGGACACCACTGGACAAAGAATTGTCTAGTCCGGTGGTGTCCGGTGGTGTCCGTGTCGAACTGTTGCAACGGCCGCCGGACGAAACGGACGCTAAACGGACATTAACGAATAGTTAAACGGACGTCAAACGGACGGACCGGACACCAACCGGACTGTTCACAGACGCGCCAAAAACCGACGGACCGAATTCCAACAACTAATCGACCACGGGAATGGCCGTATGAAGCATCTTTGTGTAGTAGTCTCTTCATTTTAATTGCTACTTACAATGGTGTCGGCTTTCATCACCAGAATATAATTTCTGAGATAACAAACTTTGGCACCCGGCTTATTATCATGAGTCGATAGAGTGGAGGGTTTGGCACACTTCCCTCTGCTACATATGCATTGCAATCAGAAAGGGACATTGTATTGAAGGTAGAAAATTTGCTAGCAGAATCTGACTGCAGTATACACTAGAACCAAATGTACCGCAAGAAACCTACCCGGCAAGTTTGGTTACTAGGCAACCATGTGTTTATGGGCATAAAATTGGATAGTCAGCTGGATTTGAGTTTTTGTCATTTTTCTGAGATAAATATATGAAATTGATTGTTATAATCTACCTTATTTTAGTATGAAGTAACTTATATTTTAAATGACTACATTTTGAGATATTTGAAATTCAACAATGTAAAATTAGTTTTGGCAAGCACGCCAAAACTCTGACACCATAGGCTTCAGCAGTAACAGGTTCTATTAAATTGTATCAGAATTCCCTTCTATGTGACGACAAATGCTTAATAAATGCACCCGTATCTAAGCGAGATAAGTAGACTGAAATCTAGATAATTGTTTTGGTTATGAAAATGTGATGCTTCATCGGACTATGCAGTGACTGTAAACTATAGAGTGATGGATAGGACTGCTTGTTGAATCCCCCGCCCCCACCACCACCACAACCACACAAACAATAACAACAACCCAATATGTCAGTGGTGTTCTCTGTGGCGGAGTGGTTAGAGTGTCTGACTTTTTGTCTAGGTCGGACTCCTAATCTGAAGGTCAGTGGTTCGATTCCCCATGCCCCCACCTCTGCCAATTTGGTTTTCCACCGCTGTGTATAACTTACAGCGTCATCAAAGGCCAGTTGCTCTCATACCATGTCTATGTGGTGTGGGAGGTTAAAAATCCCTTGGGTCAGTAAAAGTGTAGGCTCGGGCTTTCTATCGACAAACTGTCTAATGGTGAAAACAAGCCTATTCAGGCTTATCCATGATAGGCAGTATAAATCTTCAAGAAAAAATGTAACCTCCCTGAAATTGTTGGAAATGGCATTTAAGAGGCTCTATATTTAAAAATGTCCTGAGAGGTATCCACCCAAACCCTGCTAGTGCCTCAAGCCTTTAGCACCCGTCCGTTGCAAGAATTTATCTTCCACGCCAAACAAAAATCTCCCCAAAGGAAATTTTCACACACATACACTAATGTATTACACAATCTTCTTTGCACAATAACTCCTAATTGAGCCTATGTGTAGCAACGTGCTTATAGCCATCACCAGAACGGGGGACTGAGTAAGCTCTCCCCAAGTCTCGCATACTTTGGCACTGTGCGAGATTTGAATATAGTGCATAGGCGGTATTGGTGGGTTTTTTTCTTCATAGAACGCAATGTGCTGAGAGATGATACCGTGTTTACTCAGGTGCCAATAGGCCCTTTCCAGTTGCCATGGCAACCGACTGCGGGCCAATACACACTATCTGTTGCTCTTATATAAAGTTAAAGCTCACAAAAGCTAATCCAGATTTTCTCAAACTTCTGACAAATTAAATTCCACGATAGTCATCATGCAGAATTCCATGACATATTTAAACCAAAGTAACCATATTTCAATGGTTCCTCCAGCGACATGTAACGCCAATTCTGATTGGATAGTGCCCAGTATAAATAGACCATGCTGGCCAGAGACCCACCGAGTGTAAATATTAACACATGGTATACACATGCACAGTGGGCCCACTAGTTGGTAACAAACAAAATATCACTTTTAATAGCAGTGAAAAATTGGATCAAGAAATTCTAAATTCAAGGTACAAAATATGTATAAATCAACATTTTTTCAAAAACTATCAATAATAATATATAATAGTCCAAATTCCATGATTTACAAGTCATGGAAAATATTTTTTTCCCTTTAATAGCATGATATTCAAAGTCGGGAGTTCAATTCCCAGTCGAGTCAAACCAATGGCTTATAAAATTGATACTTGTCGCTTCCTAGCCTGGCACTCAGCATTATTAGGATAGGCCAATGACTGGTTGGTTCGGTGTCCGGATAATGTGACTGAGTGGGATATCAGGTCATGATGCTGACTGCCTGGTCTCCCAGTGGGGAAGCACTATAAAGGCGACATGAGTGCACATTGTCATAAGTCGGTAACCGTCCTGATATGACCTTAGATGTTGCCAGGACGTAAAACCCCAACAACCAACCAACCAATCTTACCTACATGTATGCCAGTCCAGAGAATGCTGAATAACCTCACATGTGATCAATCTATTACAAATACATCTTACAAAACCCGCTACTCTTCTGAAAACCTTTGAAATATAGGCTTAGCACACAATTGATTCTAACAATTCTATAAGGTTGAAAATGGTTGTAAAATACATATTTAACATTATAATTACCATAGCTATTATCAATGTGCATATTTCATAAAACCACAAAGATGAACTACTCACTGTCTTAGTCATGAGTACATCCGATATATATGTATATATATATATAGTATATAGTTATATTATATATATATAATTATATATTGTCTTGTATCATACCTATGGGTCTACCAGGCGCGGTGGCCGAATAGGTGGAGCGCGGGCCTCACGTGTAGGAGATCGGGAGTTCGGTTCCCGGTCGAGTCAAACTAATGACATATTAAATTGATACTTATCGCTTCCTAGCCTGGCACTCGCCATTAATAAAATAGGGCAAAGACTGGTTAGCTCAGTGTCAGGATAATGTGACTGAGTGGGATATTGGGTCATGGTGCTGGTGGCCTGATTTCCCAGTGGGGCAGCACTATAAGGTTGCCATGAGTGCGCACTGTCACAAGTCAGTACCCATCCTGACATGACTTTAGATGTTGCCAGGACGTAAAACTCCAATAACAAACCAACCTATGGGTTTGCCATTTAGTACCAGGACTGAGTGGCAAACTCATAGGTACTATACAAGAGGTATATAACCTTAATCGTGAACTTATATCTATTACAAATTGTGAAGTCTTCCAGCAGGGTGTATTAAAACCACATAATAATTTAACAGATTCTACTATTTCCCTTCTATAATCACATAAGGCAACACCAAAAAATCCACAAAAACATTTCTTTTTTAAAATATTTGTTTTTCAGGCACATTTTGTCAGAACTTGGGCTGGGAGAGCACAAAACGGTTGTCTTTTTAGTTGGTTAAAAAAATGGGGGGGGGGGGAGGTTATTCTTAATTTTATTTGGTTAAATAGAGGTGTCATGTAATTGACTATAAAACTGAGCTTAGATGTTTCTAGGATGTGAAACTCCAACACACAAATACCAAGGAAACTACCAGATTGGTAAGTAGTTGATTGATGGATTGATTGATTGATGGTGATTTTCTGCCGTGTTGGCGGCAAAGACTATATTCACAGCAAAATGTGATTAAAATTAATTTTGTTGGTCTGTTTCCCCACCAGAAACTACCATGTATCAAAAGAGGGTCAACTTTATGTTAAATGATATGGGTAGATGGATTGGATATGGGAGATTAGACAGATGAATGGTTAGGATGTCCGCCTTGAAATTGCAGGAATGTGGGTTCGAGTCCAGCTTTAGACATGTTTTCTTTGTTTGCAACACGCCCCCCCCCCCCCACACCCGGCTATGTTTGAGCACAGTTGGATAACCAGCACTATTATATATATAATATATATATATATAATATATATATATGTGCATAATTGTAAGGGCACTGTCTGTATTAACAATTATCTAGATTTGATTCCACATATCTAACTTAGATACTGGTGCGCGTATTAAGCATCTGTTGCCAAACAGAAGGGAATACTGCGTCAATTTATAGCGATATAGCGAATGGTAGACAGGAAGTGTGAACACTTATTTGTCTCTCTTTTTTTTTTTTTTTTTTGGTACATTAGTTGTCCCAAGCAGGGGAAATCCCAGTCACAGACGACTGGTCTTCCCCACTCCACTGCTGGTCGATAGAAAGCCAGAGCCTACACTTTTACTGACCCAAGGGATTTTTAACCTCCCACACCACATAGACATGGTATGAGAGCAACCGGCATTTGATGACGCTGTAAGTTATACACAGCGGTGGAAATCCAAATTGGCAGAGCTGGGGGCACGGGGAATCGAACCACTGACCTTCAGATTAAGAGTCCGACCTAAAAAAAAGTCAGACACTCTAACCACTCCGCCACAGAGAACACCACAATTTTATACTAAATTAAAGTAGATTATAGCGATCAACTTAAAGTTACATGTTACGATGAAATATATATTTTTCGAAACGAAAATACTTATCTACATTTGATTCATTATACGCAACTTAGATATTGGGGCGTTAACTAGTAGTTTGGGACAGCGCACACAGAATAATCTGTGAATCTACTACCTTATCCCATTGAACACTTATTTTAAGGAAGCCATTAGGCAGGGAGGCCACAAATTAGGTCAATCTCATGACCTGATTTGTCTTGCCCTCATTCCCAATACCATATATGGCATTAGTCAGGTTCTAAGACATACACATTACTAGGTCAACTGACATCACGTGACCATCGTGAGACCTAGAAAAAAGTCAGACACTCTAACCACTCCGCCACAGAGAACGCCATCTGTTACAGCTGAAGTCTATGGTGTCAGAGTTTTGGCATGCTTGCACCACAAATATCTCAAAATCTAGCCATTTAAATTAAAAGTGACTTTAAACTACCGTAAGACAGACTATAATGATCAACCTAATACTAGATGCGATGTCCGAATGAGTTGAGCGTCTGCCTCCCATTCTGGTAGGTCGTGGGATTCAAACTCCCGGGTTCGAACCCTGGCCGAGTTAAACCAATAACTTAAAAATTAATACTTGTCGCTACTTAGCCTGGCACTCGGCATTACTAGGATAGGGCAAGGAGCAGTGGAATGAGGAAAACCAATTGTCTGCGACTTAAATTTCCCCTGCTCAATCAACTAATGTACCCACAAAAAGAATGTTGATCTCAGAAAATGACAGAAACTCAAAACCATCGGACTATGCAACTTTAAGTAGTTTACATCCTTAAGTAATACTAATACTTAGGATTGCACACTAATGAGAAATTCACTTAAACATAAAGCGTAAATTCACCAATCACAGAGCGTGTCGCTTGTACAAGATCCTGCTCACAGCAACCAGACGGGATAGCCGAATGAGTTGAGCATCAGTCTCCTGTTTTGGGAGGTTGGGGGATCTGAACCCATCGTTTTGTGGGTTCGAACCCTAGTCGAGTCGAACCAATGACTTAAAAATATATACTTGTCGCTTCCTAGCCAGGTGCTAGGCATTATTAGGATAAGGCAAGGACTGGTTGGCTCAGTGTCAGGATAATGTGACTGAGTCAGGTATCAGGTCAAGGTGCTGGGGGCCTGGTCTCCCAGTGGAGCAGTACTATTAAGTCACCCTGAGTGTGCACTGTCACAAGTCGGTACCCGTCCTGATGTGACCTTAGATGTTGCTAGGACGTAAAACAACAACAAACAAAGAAATCCTGCTCACAGAAACCAGTGTTATGTGGGTGTTGCAAACGAAAAGCACCTTTTGCTTCAAGCGGGCTTCTCGAACCCACTATGTCTGCCATTCCGGGGACAACCTGGCAACCAGTAGACTACTATATAACTGGAAATATGAGAGGTCATAAACACGCAAAACAATATAAAAATGTTGAAAACTTTGCACGACCTTTGCGATAACTGCAAATATAAGACATCACAAATGCTAAAAAAAAACCACCAAAAACAGGTGAACATTTAGAAAATTTTGGATGAACCAATATAGCCCACAAACACACACACATAGAAACTACGTGGAAATGTTGAAAACTTTGGATTACCTATTAGATAATTGAAATAGAAGACCACAAACTAAAAAAAAACTAAAATAACTGCGTGAAAATGTTATATGACCCATTAGATACTTGAAATATAAGATCACAAATACCAAAAAATATATATATATAAAATATGTGAAAATATTGAAAACTTTGGTGGACCCTTTAGTTTTCCTCAAATATTAGAGACCATTAACACCCAAACAAACAAACAAAAATCAACGTGAACATGACAAATTTGGATGACTCTTCAGATAACTGGAAATATATAATACACGAGAAACATTAACAAATGTAATTCAGAATTCCCAGGAAAGATGATTTAAGATCATCCTTTAATTTGTCTTTGTGTCGGTATCTTTGTTTCCATGGTTTCAGGGTTTAGCGATACCACACCAGTCATCGAAATAGTTTTTTTGTGGGTTTTCTTTTCGCTTTTAGATACATTTAAACTGCAATAGTAGATATGACCAAGGTTACTGTCATGAACATAATAATAACAATGATGAAAACAATAATAATAATAATAATAATAATAATAAAGTTTAAATATACAGTAGAACCTCTCTAACCAACGATGTCCACAGACTACTCCCCTATACCAATTGCTTTGTCCCAAACGATCGCCGATACCAATACCATTGTAACGATAACAAAAAACTCCCTAAACCGACCACCTCCCTAAATGGACCATTTAAAGTCGGTCCCATGGTCGGTTGATTTAGAGAGGTTTTACTGTATAGAGTAAAACCTCTCACCGACCACCTCCACAGATCGACCACCCCCCTATATCGATTGCTTTATTTGGGTCCCAACTATACCATTGTAACCATATTCTAACTGCCTAAACCGACCATTTGAAGTTGGTCCTATGGTCGGTCGATTTAGAGAGGTTTGACTGTATATATATGTGTGTATATATATATATATATATATATATATATGTTTATATATATATATATATATTCCCCAAGAAGTACCTACTGGAGAACTAACCCTAATATATAAATGGAACAAAAGCAGGGCGGGTAAGTAATATTATATTATCGTCTTTTAAATATAACTAACCACCAACAAAATGCCCAGTAAAGTTGTGCGAGTGAATGCATTATGCCATATTTCACCGTATCATAACCTAAAATCTAGATTGCAAGATTGACAGGCACAAAACACAATCGACGACATGGGATCTGCAGTATAGCAATTGGAGTGATTTGATTGGCTGTTCATCAGAGGACGGCTGCTGCACATCCGGCTCGGCTGACCTTCATGTGGTTCAAGGTCGTCCTCCACTGGTCTCTATCTGGGTCATAGACTTCGACACTGCACAGACGATTTGTGCCGTCGAACCCGCCCATGACGTAGATCTTCTTGTCGATGACCGCCACCGCGGGCCAGGCCCGCGCACTGGTCATGTGACTGACTGTAGTCCACTGATTGGTCAGCAGGTCATACCTGAGAATGATACAATTGTGGGGTTGCCAACATTGGAAAATGAAAAATCGGAAGATCTTATGGGATGTTAGATTGGAGGTTCTGGGGGTACTCCCTCCATAATTTCTTTAAATCTTAGATGCTCTGTGGTGCATTTTGAATATAATAATCCGTCAGATTGATTTAATATTACGATATTAATGGTATTGCAGGGTTGCCAACATTGGGAAAATTCAGCCACGGTGCTGAAAAAGGATATTATTCAACTGGAATAAACAAAAATTTGTACAAAAAATACAAACCAAAAAAAACCGAAGATCGGCGTAAGGTATTGATGAGAACATCAAATATCGTTCACCTTATGGCAAAACCATAAGGGTTGGCAACCCTGCAATTGGCTTACACCGATGGTGTAGAAGTGTAAGAATGCTACTCGAAACACCTGGATATAGATGACTATGAGTGCAAATCAGATGTTGGCAGAGCTGTATGTGTCTGCACGTCAAACAGTTTGCAGAAACTAAAGTGCCTGTCACACTATGGCGGATTGAGCAACGGACAGAACCGGACAAAGAATATTCCAGTCAGGTGTTATTCGGACTTGAAATGTATCGATTATGTAACGGACGGGAACGGACATTAACGGATAATAACCGCATAGGTCAGTCCGGGGCAATCCGTTACAAGTTTTGTGGATGCTCAAAACTTGTAACAGCTCGGGCCGGATATCAACGGATATGCAACGTATATGCAATGGACACAAACCAGACTTTGCGGGATATCAAAGGACTTTGTTCGGTTTCTTTCCGTTTCCCCAATCTGGTGATGTGTGACAGAGCCTTTAGAGTTGCATAATCGGATGTTTTACAGGGATTAAAATGGCCTCCAGCAAAAATCGCGGAAATCAAGCCGAGATTATTACACCGACGGCGAATTTCTGTGAAAACGCGGATTCCCCCCCCCCCCCCCCCCAGTTCGAATCCCCGTCGAGTCAACCCAAGAAATATTCAAGAATGATTGATAAAATTGATACGTGTTACGTCCTAGCCTGGTGCTCAGCATTAATAGAATAGTGCAAGGACTGGTTATTTCAGTGTCAGAATAATGTGACTGAGTGGGATATCAGGTCAGGGTGCCGGTGGCCTGATTTCCGAATCGGGCAGCACTATAACGTTGCCATGAGTGTCACAAGTCGGTAGCCGTCTTGATGTTGTTTGTTTGTTGTTGTTTTACGTCCTAGCAAGGACGGGTCATATCAGGACGGGTACCGACTTGTGACAGTGCGCACTCATGGCAACTTTACAGTTCTGCCCCACTGGAAGACCAGGCCACCAGCACCATGACCTGATATCCCACTCAGTCACATTACCCTGACACTGAGCCAACCAGTCCTTGTCCTATCCTAATAATGCTGAGCGCCTGGCTAGGAAGCGACCAGTATCAATTTTTACGTCATTGGTTTGACTCGACCAGCGTTCGAACCCACGACCCCATGATCTACCAACACGGGAGACGGACGCTCTAACTCATTCGGCCATCCCGTCTGGTCACACCCGGATTGATGACCTTAGATGTTGGCAGGACGTAAAACTCCAACAACCAACCAAACGGTCCTGTAAAATCTAAGAAAACATTAAACTTACCGCTCGGCCACGTCAAAATACAGGTGGTACCGCGTTCGGCCGCCGATGGCGTAGAGGTAGTGGTCGACTGTAACGAGAGTGAGTCCCGAACGCGGGTTTTCCATCTCAGCGACAAAGTTCCACTCGAGGGTCTCGGGGTCGTAGCACTCGACACTGGCGCGGTCTGTGTGGAACGTCTTGTCATGGCCACCTAGCGACAAGTGTCACAATTAGTACCACAAGATGTTTATGAGATTTATTGGAGTCTCCTAAATTCCTTGTGTGGCCACCTAGCGACCAGTGTCTAGAATTAGTTTCACAATATGTCTATTTGATTTATTGGAGTTTCCTAAATTTCTTGTCATGGCCACCTAGCGACATGTGTCTGCAATTAGTATCACCAGATGTCTATGTGATTTATGGGAGTTTCCTAAATTTCTTGTTGTTGCCACCTAGCGACAAGTGTCAAAATTAGTCTTACCAGATGTCTATGTGATTTATGGGAGTTTCCTAAATTTCTTGTTGTTGCCACCTAGCGACAAGTGTCACAATTAGTCTCACCAGATGTCTATGTGATTTATGGGAGTTTCCTAAATTTCTTGTTGTTGCCACCTAGCGACAAGTGTCACAATTAGTCTCACCAGATGTCTATGTGATTTATGGGAGTTTCCTAAATTTCATGTCATGGCCACCTAGCGACAAGGGAGATTGTGGAATTCGAACCCACGGGTTCAAACCCTGGTGGAGTCAAACAAATGACTTAAAAATTTATACCTGTCGCTTTCCAGCCAGGGGATCGGCATTATTAGGATAGTGCAAGGGCTGGTCGGCTCGGTGTCAGGATAATGTGACTGAGTGGGATATCAGGTCATTGTACCGACAACCTGGTCTCCCAGTGGGGCAGCACTATAAAGTCGCCATGAGTGCGCACTGTCACAAATCGGTACCCATCCTGATATGACCTTAGCTGTTGCCAGGACATAAAACTCCAACAAACAAACAAAAACAAGTCGGTACCCGTCCTGATATGACCTTAGATGTTGCCAGGACGTAAAACTCCAACAACCAACCAATCATTAATTGTGAATTCTCACCGGCCACGTAGATCTTGCCGTCGCAGACAGAGACCCCTGCGCCAGCCCGCTTCTGACGCATGCTGGGAACGAAGGTCCACGAGTCACACTTGGGGTCATAGCGCTCCACCACGTTGTAGGTGTTGTTTCGGTCCTCCCCACCTGGTGATGGCATAAGGATAATTTAGGACACGGGACGACATTATTCTTGATATATATATACATGTAGAGATTTTTATTGACCAAACATCACTAGGATATCCATAATTCTTGCAGAGAATGATAACTAAAACTGCATAGTCCGATGGAGATAAAAGATTCACCCGGTACTTGTAGTACACGGGTGAAGGACAACGTAGTGTAAATACGGGTGAAAATAGGCTTAGTATGGAACATGAAGTAGAAATTGTGGCTCTAGTATCAAATGGCTACCCATATAGGCACAGAGTTGGTGAAATGGGTGAGAATGCAAAAAGACAAGAAGGCGGCCGCAGAACGCCGTCGATTTCACTTTTAAATCTTATTAAACTAGATATTATATTATATTTTTCAACTCAAAGGTAGTGGGCTATCAATAAGACATATGTAAAGAATAATTGTTGCTTCTTACATTGTGAAATTAGGCTCTCAATTTGTTAACCCACTTTTTTGACCGTTTTTATATAGGGTTGGTATTCACCCGTGTACTGCGACTGCGAGAACCGGGTGAATCCTTTATCTAAGTCCGAAGAAGCATCAAAAGCAAAATAATTATATAGATTTGACTCTACATATCTCACTTAGATAGTGATACACTTAGTTATTACAGTTGCATAGTCCGATGCTTTTGAATTTCTGCCATTTTCTGAGATAAAATCAATATGCTAATCATTATAGTCTACATTAGTTTAGTTTGAAGTAACATTTATTTTTAAATGGCTAACTTTGGAGATATTTGATGTCAAAACATGCTAAATTAATTTTGGTAAGCACGCCAAAACTCTGGCACCATAGACTTCAGCAGTAACAGTTTCTGTTAAATTGACTTATTACGACCTTCTATGCAGCAAAACATGTTTAATAAGTACACCAGTATCTAAATTGAATATGTAGAATTAAGTCCAGCTAAGTGTTTTGGTTTAGAAAATTTGATGTTTTCATCGGACTATGCAACTTTAAGCAGCCCTGGTTCATCTGGCTTTTTAGTTCTTATTTCACCTGTTGCGGTGTGGGGGCGCCACCAATGGTCGGACATTGCCCTCGCCACCGTCCGGTTTCAATGTAGGGGGCGCTACTGTCCGCGTCCTTAGTTACTGGGCTCAGGCTGTCCCGCGCCCATAATTACCCATGTTGTCATACATGAACAATACGCGCTGCAATGAGGAATACCCAACCAGCAGGCGCTTGTTCATTCAGTCTGCGCTCATTCGGTCGACAGAGTGAGCGCAACTTCAGACTTAAGGGCAGGAAACATTTTTTTTTTTTTTTTTCAAAGTGACAGATCCATGAACAGTCTTCCAAGACCAAGTGGTTAATAGCGCAAACTTCAATCACGGATTATTGGTCTTCCTCATACCATTGCTCCTTACCAGACGGGATGGCCGAATGAGTTAGAGCGTCCGTCTCCCGTGTTGGTAGATCGTGGGGTCGTGGGTTCGAACAGTGGTCGAGTCAAACCAATGACTTAAAAATTGATACTTGTTGCCAATAACTTATAAAATTGTTGCTACTGAGCCTGACGCTTGGCATTATTAGGATAGGGAAAGGACTGGTTGACTCAGTGTCAGGATAATGTGACTGAGTGGGATATCAGGTCATGGTGCTGGCGACCTGGTCTTCCAGTGGGGCAGCACTATAAAATCGCCATGAGAGGGCACTGTCACAATTCGGTACCCGTCCTGATATGACTTAGATGTTGCTAGGACGTAAAACAACAACAAACAAACAAACAACCTTACCCTACCCTAATATGGCTAAACTAGGTGGTGACAAGCTTCAATTCTTAAGTCATTGTTTTGATTCGGACAGGGTTCGAAACTAGGGGAACCTTCAAATCCAACGACCTGCCCAAAACACCGGGCGCAGTGGCCGAATCGGTACAGCGTGGGCCTCCCCTGCGGGAGATCGGGAGTTCGGTTCCCGCTTGAGTCAAACCAGTGACATACAAAATTAATACTTCATCACTTCATAACCTGGCGCTCGGTATTAATAGGATAGGGCATGGTCTGGTTAGCTCAGTGTAAGGATAATGTGACTGAGTGGGATATCGAGTACTGGTGTTGGCAGCCCAATTTCCCAGTGGGGCAGCACTATAAAGTTGCCTTGAGTGCACACTGTCATAAGTCGGTACCCATCCTGATATGACCTTAGATGTTGCCAGGATGTAAAAACTCCACCAACGAACCAACAAACCTGCCAACCTGCAAAAACAGAAAGTGGCACATACTCAAGTCCTGTATCATATCATTAGTGCAATAGAGACAGTCCGTTTGAATTGGTTGGTTGGTTGCTGGGGTTTTACATCCTAGCAATATCTAAGATTATATCAGGACGGGTACCGACTTGTGACAGTGTGCACTCATGGTGAATTTATAGTCCTGCCCCACTGGGAAATCAAGCTGCCGGCACCATGCCCCGATATCCCACTCAGTCACATTGTCCTGACACTGAGCTAACCAGTCATTGCCCTATCCTATTGATGCTGAGCGCCAGGCTAGGAAGCGACAAATATCAATTCGATAAGTCATCAATTTTGCTCGAGCGGGAACCTAACTCCCGATCTCCCGATCGCTCTCCAGATTTGGCCCCCGCGCCCAGTGTCTCTTTGGATGCGCTGTGTCTTGACCTACCTAGTGCATAGAGGTAGCCGCCCAGAGCGATGGCCCCTAGGAAGGACCGGGAGACCTTCATGTCGGCGAGCCGGGTCCAGTCCTTGACGACCGGGTCGTAGCACTCAGCGCTGCGCAGGTACAGCGTGTCATCCTGCGGCTCGGCAAGCGCGCACTCTCCGCCCACCGTCACCAGCTGCCCGTCCAGCGAGGCGGCGCTGATCGCAGTCCGCCCGATCGTCATGTTGCTCTGAGACCACCAGCGAGGCAGACGCAGAGGATGGATGGGAAGAGAGCGATCAGGCAGGTGATGGCAGAGGAAAGGTGTCACAGCTAGGAGCTCCCAACACGGGAAATGTATTACAGTTAAGAGCTCTCACTGTCAGAAATGTGTTACAACTAATAGTAAGAGCTCTCACCATCTGAAATGTATTACAATTAAGAGCTCTCACTGTCAGAAATGTGTTACAACTAATAGTAAGAGCTCTCACCATATAACATGTATTACAACTAAGAGCTCTTACTGTCAGAAATGTGTCACAACTAATAGTAAGAGCTCTCACCATATAACATGTATTACAACTAGGAGCTCTCACTGTCAGAAATGTGTTACCACTAATAGTAAGAGCTCTCACCATATAACATGTATTACAACTAAGAGCTCTCACTGTCAGAAATGTGTTACAGCTCATAAGAGCTCTCACTGTCAGAAATGTGTTACAGCTAATAGTAAGAGCTCTCACCATGTGAAATGTGTTACAGCTAAGAGCACTCACTGTTTGAGATGTGTTACAACCAAGACCTTTCACTGTGTGAAATGTGTTACAATTAAGAGTAATGTATCACAACTAAGAGCTCTCAATGTGTAATGTGTTACAACTAAGAACCCTCACTGTCAGAAATGTGTTACAACTAAGAGCCCTCACATGGCGTAATGCGTTACAACTAACAACCCTCACTATGAGTATCCACTGGTCCTGCAAGAAGTCATAGTGCTCCAATGCTCCTCAGGTGGCTACACGACCTGTTACAACTAAGAGCCCTCACAGTCTGTATTGTGTTACAACTAAGAACCCTCACTATGAGTATCCACTGGTCCCGCAGGAAGTCATAGTGCTCCAATGCTCCTCAGGTGGCTACACGACCCATTACAACTAAGAGCCCTCACAGTGTGTAATGTATTACAACTAAGAACCCTCACCATGAGTATTCACTAGTCCTCCAGGAAGTCATAGCGCTCCATGCTCCTCAGCTGGCTACACGACCCGTTACAACTAATAGCTCTCACCATCAGAAACGTGTTACAACAGGTCCCACGGGAAGTCATAATGCTCCATGCTCCTCAGCTGGCTACACAACCCGTTACAACTAATAGCTCTCACCATTGGAAATGTGTTACAACTAAGAGCTCTCACAGCGTGAAATGTGTTACAACTAAGAGCCCTGACAGTATGTAATGCGTTACAACTAAGAACCCTCACTATGAGTACCCACTGGTCCCTCAGGAAGTCATAGCGCTCCAATGCTCCTTAGCTGGCTATATGACCCATTACAACTATTAGCTCTCACCATCAGAAATATGTTACACTTAAGAGCTCTCACAGTGTGTAATGTGTTACAACTAAGAGCCCTCACTATGAGTGTCCACTGGTCCCACAGGAAGTCATAGCGCTCCATGCTCCTCAGCTGGCTACACAACCTGTTATAATTAAAAGCTCTCACCGTCAGAAATGTGTTACAACTAAGAGCTCTCACAGTGCATAATTTGTTACAACTAAGAGCCCCAACAGTGCCTAATGTGTTACAACTAAGAACCCTCACCATGGGTATCCACTGGTCCTGCAGGAAGTCATTGCACTCCATGCTCCTCAGCTGGCTACACGACCTGTTACAACTAAGAGCCCTCACAGTGTGTAATGCGTTACAACAAAGAACCCTCACCATGG
Source organism: Branchipolynoe longqiensis (assembly GCA_030323885.1). NCBI lineage: Eukaryota > Metazoa > Annelida > Polychaeta > Phyllodocida > Polynoidae > Branchipolynoe > Branchipolynoe longqiensis. The sequence continues at coordinate 71,205,076 of CM059198.1, forward strand.
GTATCCACTGGGCCAGCGTTAAGTCATAGCGCTCCAATCATCCTCAGCTGGCTACACGACCCGTTACAACTAATAGCTCTCACCGTCAGAAATGTGTTACAGCTAAGAGCTCTCACAGTGCATAATGTGTTACAACTAAGAGCCCTCACAGTGTGTACTGTGTTACAACTAAGAACCCTCACCATGGGTATCCACTGGTCCCGTGGGAAGTCATAGTGCTCCAATGCTCCTCAGCTGGCTACACGACCCTTTACAACTAAGAGCCCTCACAGGGCGTAATGCGTTACAACTAGCAACCCTCACTATGAGTATCCACTGGTCCTGCAGGAAGTCATAGTGCTCCAATGCTCCTCAGGTGGCTACACAACCTGTTACAACTAAGAGCCCTCACAGTGTGTAATGCGTTACAACTAAGAACCCTCACCATGGGTATCCACTGGTCCCGCAGGAAGTCATAGCGCTCCATGCTCCTCAGCTGGCTACACGACCCATTCCTTCCGCCGATCACAAAGATCCCCAGCGGCTGCGCGCGACTCGAGATCAGTGCCAGCACATTGTTGTCCTCCTTTGCCTTTGTTGCCATGGTGACCATGGCGCGGCACTTGTCGCAGAGGCTGATGATGTCTGCGCGCAGGACAGACTTGGTGATGAAGAGCGTGTCGAGGAGTGCGAAGCGGATGCATTGGAGGACGCGGCATGCCGACTCGCCGCCACGGGTAACTGGGTCAGCGTTGATCCACTGTAAGGCGGCAAAGAACACCTCCTCCTCACTGATCACCTGCAATCGGAGCACTGCATTATTTGCTAGTGCAGGCTTCCGGGACCTATCAGCCAATCACATTCAAGACCCTGTTAATACTTTTTAATGCCAACTTTCATACAATTTAATACATATTTGCACGTCAAATGTTCTCATATTAAATTTGGGGATTTCCACATGCTAACCAATCAGTAAAAGGCTGTCAAAGTATGTGTGCACTTGTGACCAGTACATTGCGGTTCATAGACTATAGCGTCAACTTCGAGACATTTCAGCTCCACAGCATTTGTCCTCTTTGAAAATAGCTGGTAAAACATCCCGAAAAAGTATCATAGTGGCAAAATCCAATTTAATACCTTTTTAAGACCTTTCACAGAAAAGTTACCATATTTAAGACTTTTCAAGGCCTTGAAAAGTTACTAATCAATTTAAGACTTTTTAAGGATCTGTGGGAATCCTGATGTAATGTTTCCTACAAATTGTCCTCTCTTTTTTGGCTTTTAAACAGAAAATCTCCATGTCGTGATTATCTTTATTATATTATTGTGAATCCTTTACTTTCGCCCATGGCTATGTCAGAAGGGCCATCTTTAAAGCTGCATAGTCCGATGAAAACATCAAATTTTCAAAACCAAAACAATTATCTAGATTTTGTGACATATCTAACTTAGATACTAGCGCACTGCTTAAACATTTATCGCCACATAGAAGGGAATATTGAGGCAATTTAATAGAATATTTTACTGCAGAAGCCTATAGTGTGAGTTTTGGTGTGCTTGCCAAAATTCATTTTGCATGCTTGCACTTCAAACATCACAAAAGTTCGCCATTTAAAATGAAAGTTACTTCAAACTAAAGTAAAGTAGATTATAACGATCAACCTAATAATAGTAATATATTTATCTCAGAAAATATCAGAAACTCAAACCCATCGGGCTATGAAAATTTAAGGTCGCTACTCAGTGATGTAATGCCTCCGGGGGCTGCCCGGAATAAAGCCATGTTAAAGCTGCATAGTCCGATGAAAGCATAACATTTTCAAAACCAAAACAATTATCTAGATTTGATTCTACATATCTAACTTAGATGCTGGTGCACTTATTAAACATTTGTCATCACATATAAGGGGATACTGAGTCAATTAATATAACCTGTTACTGCAGAAGCCTATGGTGTTAGAGTTTTGGCAAGCTTGCCAAAATTAATTTAGGAGGTTTCCATTTCAAATATCTCAAAAGTTAGCGATTTAAAATAAAGATTACTTCAAACTAAATTGGGTAGATTATAATGAACACCCTAATATGTTTATCTCAGAAAATGAGAGACAATTCAAAACCATCGGACTATGCAACTTTAATCCAAACCAAATGCTTCCACGTCCTGTGTGCTATAGCTGCAATGATCGTTGCAAAAAAAAAGAAAAAAAGACAGGTCCGGTCAGTTAAAGCTGCAATGTGACCTTGGTTGTGACCCTGACCTGAAGCTGGTCGCTCTGGAGGAGCTGTGTGAGCCGCGTCTCCTCCAGTAGCATGAACTCCTCGTGCTGAATCACCTCCAGGAAGTGCTGGTAGATGTATCGGCGCGCTCCCGCCTCCAGCTCCACACAGGAGAACATGTCGGCAAAGCAATGGATTCCTGAAAGGAACAGCTTCGATATTTCTCAAAGCGCAACATCACCTCCTCAAAGTGTCATACTTGAGAGAAAATGTCGATCGGAAAAGCGGGTTATGGTTAAAGTGATATGGCACTGCCTCAAACATACGGGACTGTGTCATCAAAACAGCGGGTTGTGGGTAAAGTGATATGCCACCACCTCAAACATGTGGGAATACGTCATCAAGACAGTGGGTTGTGATTAAAGTGATACGGCACTGCCTCAAACATGTGGGAATACATCATCAAAACAGCGGGTTATAGTTAAAGTGATACGCCACCGCCTCAAACATGTGGGAATACATCATCAAAACAGTGGGTTGTGGTTAAAGTGATATGGCACTGCCTCAAACATACGGGACTGTGTCATCAAAAGAGTGGGTTGTGGTTAAAGTGATACGCCACCGCCTCAAACATGTGGGAATACATCATCAAAACAGCGGCTTATAGTTAAAGTGATACGCCACCGCCTCAAACATGTGGGAATACATCATCAAAACAGCGGGTTGTGGTTAAAGTGATATGCCACCTCCTCAAACATGTGAAAATACGTCATCAAAACAGTGGGTTGTGGTTAAAGTGATATGGCACCTCCTCAGACATGTGGGAATACATCATCAAAACAGCGGGTTATGGTTAAAATGATATGCCACCACCTCAAACATGTGAGAATACGTCATCAAAACAGCGGGTTGTGGTTAAAGTGATACCCCACCACCTCAAACTGTCATACTTGAGAGAAAATATCATCAGAACAGTGGGTCATAGTTAAAGTGGTATGTGAGAACATGTCATCAAAACAGCAGGTTTTGGTTGAAGTCACATCCCAAGTGATCAAAACAGTAGGTTGTGGTTCAAGTGAAACACCACCACCTTAAGCTGTCATACTCTTTTGAGCACCCGTAATCTATGATTCATTGACTGCTAATGGTTTAATGTCGTGTTGGCAGCAAGGGTCATATTCATGGCGAAAAGTTAGTAGTATTTATTCTGCCAGTTTTGTTAATCACATTTATAATGTCTACATTAAAATTGATATGAAATGTATCAAATGACAGACAGCAAAATGTAACTCCCAAAACACAGCTAAAATACAGGAGGCGATGCAGTCCAATTGTTCTTATGAATTCTAAAATTTGTATTCTAAGTGTGTGTACCTATTACTCACTATCTTAGTATGTATAACTCATACTATATGCCACTGCTGTTTCGGATGGCTGGCTGTTATACTGTCTGCCCGTTTGTTACTCAAACTGTATCTTAGAATATTTAGCTGCCATGATGTGTACACTGCCAGGTCAGCTAGTTGACTGTCATACTGTGTATGTGTTGGTCAAAAACAATCTTAGAATGTATAACTGCCATACTACATGCCAATGGTGTGTCAAGTGGTTGGTGGTTATGCTGTGTGCCTATAACTTATACTATATTTTAGTATATATGGCTACCATGCTTTTTCTTTTTTTGTTCAAGTGTTTTTATTCCTCTGTTGTCAGTGCTAATGCACTGGTCTTCCAGCCCTAATCACAATTGCCTCTACACAGTAAACAAATCTACAACAATATACACATAGACAATTACAGGAAAATAAGCAAAACATCGGTACATGAATGATAGGCAAAGAATAAAATAAGAGAAAAAGAAACATATGCGGGGAGGTAACTATGTTAGACTAGTATGGTAGGTGGTAGTAGGGGGTGGGGCATACCTGATTATCTTTCTAGTAGTAACATACTCGTTGAAAGGGTGATGGGGGATGTAGGGTGGGCCTTTGTGGTTGAACTTGTGTTCATGATAATCTCAGGTGGGGCCTATTGAGTTAGTAAGTAGGTTAATATTGATTAATCATGTACCTCAGTAGGATCCAACTAGAATCATTTCCAGGCTCATTCTGTTGTAGATGGGTTTTTTGGTCTAGTTGGATGCTACTGGGTGAGTTTACAGTATTTGTTTGGGGTGGGTGGTGTAATGTATTGATCTCGGGTCAAGGGTCAGACCGGATCACGACGGATCACGTCACCAGGAATCGTTCTAATAAACAGTTACAGTACAGAATTCATTGTGTTCAGACGTCCTTTACATGGTGTCAGATCTGACGGGTAACTCTTCAAAATGGCTCTTCACGGATTAAAACCCCCGGGGCCTTTGAATTTAGACGAAAACATGGCAGTAAACTGGAGATCTTGGATTCAATCATACAACATTTATGCGACAGCTGCAGGAGTCGCTTCCAAGACAGAAAAAGTCCAGTGCTGTGTATTCTTACATGTCGCCGGTGGTGACGCCCAGAAGATCCATAGGACGTTCGAGTTTGAAAACGCGGATAAAGACAAGTTGGCCCCGCTAATTGCTGCGTTCACCAAATATTGTGAGGGTAAGACCAACATAACGGTGGTCCGTTACGAATTTAATACATTTAATCAGACGTCCGAAAACATGGACACATACATACGGGAGCTTAAACACAAAGTACAGTTCTGTTGCTATGAGACTTTAGAATCGTCATTGTTGTGTGACCGCATTGTGTGCGGTGTCAAAGATATGGATCTACGAAACAAGTTATTACAGTCTCCTAAATTAACACTAGAAGAATGTATCCAGTTATGCAGATTAAGTGAGAATAAAGCAGCACAAGTCAGTGGTAATGGATATGTTCATGTCGATGCGATGAATACAAAGTATGTCAAGCGTGGGGGACCAGGAGACAGAACGTCTCCATGGGGACGACCACCAACAAGTCGCTTTCAGCAAACTTCCCAGGTTACACGTTGTGGTCAATGTGGATACGGCCACCCAAAAGGTAACTGCCCAGCCCGAGGTAAAGAGTGTTCGGGGTGTCACAAATTGGGGCATTTCATCAAGGTTTGCCGTCAACAGAGACCTCCACAACAACAACACAACAGTCAGCAACGCAACGTTCCTGTGTACCAAATTGACGTAGCTCAGGATCGCGAGATCGAAGGCACTGACCGAGGCGTGCAAGATCAAGGGATAGATGATTACGACCTGTTCGTCGGAGCGGTTTACCAGGACGGAGTTGCTGGTGATGACCTGTGGTATGCTACATTTGTTGTCGACAACCAAGAGATATCTTTCAAGCTAGATACTGGCTCTGAAGCCAATATCTTACCTCTACATATTTACAAGAAGATACGTACGGATACGTTGAAGCCTTCAAAGTGTCATTTAATAACCTACGGTGGTCACAGGATCACCCCAGCGGGAGTGATGACACTTAATATCGACAATAACAATTTAGTATTTCAAGTGACGGAGACTGGAAGTGCCATACTGGGCAAGCAAGCTTGTGTCCGGTTAGGCTTATTGGCCCGCCTAGACTCATTGAGCAATGTACCTGACGTGGAGGCAAACAAACTGGTAAATGAATATTGTGATGTATTTGAGGGTTTGGGGTTAATCAAAGTAAACGCTAAGATATACATTGATAACACTGTACCGCCTGTAGTAGACCCACTACGCAGAATACCTTTGGCTATTTCTGAGGATGTTAAAAATGAATTAGACAGGATGATTGGCTTGGGTGTCATCGTCAAACAAGAAGAACCAACCCCGTGGGTAAATTCTATTACTATAGTTCGCAAGCCTGGTAAAATTAGATTTTGCCTTGACCCTACCAAATTGAACAGTGCGATTTTGAGGGGTCCTTATCCTGTACGCACGGTTGAAGAAGTCATTGCAAATTTACATGGGGCTAAATATTTCTCTGTCTTGGACGCTAATAGTGGCTATTGGCAGATAGAATTGGATAATATTAGCTCTAGGTTATGCACATTTAATACGCCTTGGGGTCGGTTTAGGTTTACTCGTTTGCCTTTTGGGATTAAGACTGCCGGTGACATTTTCATTCAGGAAATGAATGACATTTTAATAGGATTACCTGGGGTTCATGTCATAACAGATGATATTTTGGTTCACGGTGTGACTATTAAGGAGCACAATAATCGGTTAGAGGCAGTGTTGAAACGGGCAAGGGAGGTTCACCTCAAATTGAACCCAAAAAAGTCTAGGATTTGCAAAGAAAGTGTTAATTATGTGGGTCACTTGATAACTTCGAAGGGTCTCAAACCAAACGCAGACAGAATACAGGCAATCGTAGATATGCCAGTTCCCACAGACAAGGCAGCAGTACAACGGTTCTTAGGAATGGTAGGCTATGTTAGTAAATTTATCCCGAATATGGCACAAATTACTAAACCATTAAGGACAGTCATACAAAAAAATATAGCGTGGCACTGGGAAGAGGAACAAGAGAAGGCTTTTCAGGAACTGAAGGGACTTCTAACCAAAGCACCTATTTTGCAATACTTTGATAGGAAAGAGAGGATTGTGATACAGGTTGACGCATCTAAATATGGTCTAGGCGCTACCATGTTTCAAGGTGGCCTACCCATAGCGATGGCCTCCAAGGCACTGGACCGCGCACAAATTAGTTATGCGGTTATTGAAAAGGAATTACTAGCCATATGTTTTGGATGGAAGAAATTCCATGAATTTATCTATGGCAATGAGGTAACGATACAATCTGATCACAAGCCTCTCGTTAATATCATGATTAAACCTATCCATGAGCTATCAGCCAGGATGCAAAGAATGCGAATGAGGTTACAAAATTATGACATCACAGTCACTTACTTAAAAGGAACCAATTTGTATTTTGCAGATACTCTGTCAAGGGCGCACACTGCCAGTGTAAAACCTGACGATCTGTATGATAATGACATGTCGGTGGCATCGATAGGGGTCAGTATGGATAATATACAACAACTCAGGAATTACACTGGAAGTGATAGAACACTAAACAAAGTGAAACGTTTCACATTGGACGGTTGGCCTAAAAATAAGCAACATATTCCTGATGATGTAAAACCTTACTATACTTTTAGACATGAAATAACTTGGTTCGACGGAGTATTATTAAAAGGCAATCAAATAATAATACCCAAAATCCTACAGCCCAATATGTTGGTAAAATTGCATGAGTCCCATATGGGTGTCGTTAAATGTAAACAACTAGCAAGGGATAATGTTTTTTGGCCTGGTTTCACTAGTCAACTGGAAGACAGAATTTCGAGGTGTGGCACTTGCCAAGAATTTAGAAAGGACCAACCAAAAGAGCCGTTAATCAGTCATTCAATCATAGATGTCCCATTTCAGAAAATAGGTGTGGACTTATTTCATGTGCTAGGAAAAAACTACATACTTATTGTGGACTATTATTCAAAATACCCAGACTTCATTGAATTGTTACAGTTGTCTAGTAAGGCCGTGATTAACGCATTAAAACAAACCTTTGGGAGATTTGGTATCCCCAAAGTTGTTGTATCGGACAACGGTCCTCAATTCAGTAGTGTAGAATTTTGACAATTTGCTGAGTTATATGGTTTCGTGTCTGTGTACACGAATCCAATGCATGCCCAGAGCAATGGGCAAATAGAACGTTATGTACAGACTGTTAAACGAATTATAAAAAAATGCATTAAAGACAACGGTGAGGTGGATATAGCAATGCTCAATTACAGGAACACATCGCTAGATGGCGTGGGTGCGTCACCAGCGCAGTTGATGATGTCACATGTCTTAAGGAGCAGAATTCCAGTATTAGACCGGGATTTGTCTGCAGTAGTACAGTCCTCTAAATTGCGTCAATTACGTCACCGACAATCATTACAAAAAGTGTACTTTGACAAACGAGCAGGTAGGGACCTGCCTTTATTAAATAGGGGGGATAAAGTTCGATACAAAGACTACAACAATGATTGGAAACAGGGGATGATTGTAAATGTTGACAGGCGACGCCCGCGAGATTACGACATATTAAATGAACGTAATAATGTGTTACGTCGTAACAGAAAGTTCATTTACGGATGTCGTAATGATAAGATGGGTCGATCTATTCAGTCAACGAACAATAATGTTAAGGTTAAACATATTAAGGCAAATCAATCCGCCGATTACACTACACGGTTTGGTCGGATATCTAGACCTACAATACGTTTCGGGTACTAGTATGTCCCTCGTTATGCTATCTCTATCCATACAAGCGATCGATAGATGTAGGTCAGTAGGTGACATACTTGGCACGGTTGTTGTTAGCGCTCAAGAGTTGCATTATGTTATCGTATATTACGACTGGTTCCAGTTGTATTGTCATACATCAGCACAAATGTTCGAGTTAAGATACAAGTTAAACATGACGTAAACTCAACAGTGGTATGTAATTAGCGCAAATAGATTATACCGATCGCAAGAATAAATGTTTGCATATTACTACGTAGTGAGTTATCTCGAGAATAAATATATATATACATATGTTATGATGGCACTGCTCATGTGCACCCATATTGATTAGTGGCTGTTATCACATAAGAAGTTAGCAATAAGGGCCTTATTCAAGACCGGGACATACTGTCAGGTGCCGACATCTATCCAGTAGTGGGTTGCGTGATGATCTTTTGAATTTGTAAGAGGAATGGTATGGGGATAGTGGATTAAGGATAGTGGATTAAGCATAGCGGTTTAAGTAGTTATGTTCGCACTATGATTTTACTTATATTGAAGGGAAGATGTAATGTATTGATCTCGGGTCAAGGGTCAGACCGGATCACGACGGATGACGTCACCAGGGATCGTTCTAATAAACAGTTACAGTACAGAATTCATTGTGTTCAGACGTCCTTTACAGGTGAGGGGGGGGGGGGATACTGCAGGGATTAGATCTGTCAGCTGGTTAACTGCCGTGTTATGTACTTGTTACTCAAGCACTATCTTAGAATATGGAGCTGCCATGCTCTGTACCTATTACTGTCATGCTGTGGACCTATTACTCAACCAGCATCCAAGAAAATATAGTATATCAGTTGATTTGATGTCAGATTATGTGCACATTATTCAAAGTATTGTCTTGGAACATGAAGTGGTCATGTTGCATACCACTATTGTGTCAGCTGGTTGGCTGGCAAACTATGTGCCCACTACCTAAAACAGAGATTGCTTAGACTGCATTGTGCTGCTCCTGAAAACTGTTCATTGAGTGGCTAATATCTCCAGACTTCAGAGATACATGTAGTCTGGTCCATCCATTTTCTACTGACCCACTACCCACTAACCTATCCAATGAATGCCTGTTGGAATCAATGGCAAAGAAGATATCAGGCCCCACCATTCTGTATGCTAGCACTAAACTTATATACATGCTCAAACGAAGACATATTAACAGTTTACACTATAATTGAAGAGAGACATGCAAAACTCACACTGATTCTCCAGCTTGGAATTATATGATTAGTGTTAACCTTAAAGCACTAATTAATACTAATACAAAAATAGAATGGCCAATGGAGCTACTTACCTAGACAGTTGGCCGGGTCGAGATGCTGCTGGAGGAAGTGACAGCAGACGTTCCTCAGGCTGACGAGGTTCAGCATGGATGCACCCTGGAGAAGAAGCTGGACGTTCTCAATTGTCACCTCTACCGACCCGTTGTACACAAAGTCCAGCAGCATGTCCATAGTGCCTGGTTCGATACCGTGAATCTCAACCTGAAAAAGCAGTCGATTGCTTAAACTTAAAGCTGCATAGTCCGATGAAAACATCAAATTTGTAAAAACTAAAGCAATTATCGAGATTTGATTCTAAATATCTAACTTAGATACTGGTGCACTTATTAAACATTTGTCGTCACATAGAAGGGAATATGAATTCAAGACTATTTTCATTTGGATGTCAGGGGAAAAAAACAATGGTGATTTCGGACTAATTTAGATCAGTAGGGATAGTATAATGGAATTCAAGGCTTTTCAAGACTAATTACCCAAAATAGGTTAAATTCAAGGCTTTTCAAAGCCTTAAAATGAGGCAAATGAAGTTCAAGACTTTTCAATACTTTCTAGGCCCCTTACGGACCCTGGAAGATATTGTAGTAGTCTGCACTGACCTCTCAGGTCAGGAGCCACATAGACAGGTGGGCGTCGATAGCGTGATGACATTAGGGAGCGTTGGTGATGTAATGTTTAGCACACTATCTCAGAATGCAAGATATGTAGGTTCGAATCCTCCTCGAGGCGCAATATTTCCCATTTTGATCACGACAATATGTATTAATCTCATAATAAGAGCTAAGATGCAACAAATGTCAAGGCAAACAGAAATATGACCCAATAAAACTGACGGCAGTGTCAGTTGAACATACACATGTCCCTTAATGTTGATGCCTCCGCCCACGTATATTAAAGCTGCATAGTCCGATAAAGCATAAAATTGTCAAAACCAAAACAATTTTATCGATTTCATTCTACATATCTAACTTAGATACTGATGCACTTATTAAGCATTTGTTGCTAAATAAAAGGGAATACTGAGTCAATTTAATGTAACCTGTTACTGCTTGCCAAATCTAATTTGACATGTTTGCACTTCAAATATCTCAAAAGTTAGCCATTTAAAATAAAAGGTACTTCAAGCTAAAGTAAGGTAGATTATAACAATCAATTCAATATATTTATCTCAGAAACACGACAAAAACCCCAAACCATCGGACTATGCAACTTTAATTACTTTAACCATCACCATACTCCAAAACCACCCACCAGACGCCATGGCTGATTGAGTTGAGTGTCCGCCTCCCGTTCTGGTAGGTCGTGGGATTCGAACCCCAGGCTTCGATGCTTGGCTGAGTCAAACCAATGACTTAAAAGTTGATACTTGTCACTACCTAGGCTGGCGCTCGGCATTAATAGGATAGGGCAAGGAGCAGTGGAATGAGGAAGACCAATTGTCCACGATTGAAATTTCTCCTGCTTAATCAACTAATGTACCAAAACAACAACAAAAGTCTCTATAACTGGAACGCCCTGCTCAGGCTAGCTGACCACTCTGCAAATCTACATATGATTGATTGATTGATTGATTGATTCATTCATTGGTGGTTACTTTACGCCGTGTCGGCAGCATAGGCCATATTCAATCTACATATGATCACCGCCTTGTTCTACCCAGGACTGGAATTAGACAAACCGTGTTCTTGTCTGTCTCGAGCATGCCGTTAGTGAACATGGCGCGTAAGTAAGGGCTGCATCCGGCCAGCACCACCTTGTGGGCATGGAACTTCCGGCCCTCGACGCTGATAATGATGTCACACAGCTCCTGCTTCTGACGCAGTTCGGACATCACCTACAGAGTCAGTAACAAATGCATAAATAACACAACGCATGCAGATCAGACATCACCTACAGAGTCAGTAACAAATACAGTTCTGACATTACCTACAGTCAGTAATGACTACATTAATAATGCTGTGACAACTCATACAGTTTAGACATCACTTACAGAGTCAGTAACAAATGCACTAATAACGATGTGACACAACTCATGCAGTTCAGACATCACCTACAGTCAGTAACAAATACATTAATAACGATGTGACACAACTGATGCAGTTCAGACATCACTTACAGAGTCAGTAACAAATACATTAATGATTCCGATGTGACACAACCATTTATAACAAAGGTTCAAACGAAAGCAAAGTCCATTATAACTAACAATAATAATATTTTTCTAAGGCAGAAATCCAAAACCATCGAACTAGGCAAATTTAAAAATAATAAAAAAAGGAATGTAGTGGTCTGCACTGACCTCTCAGGCAAGTAACCACATAGACAGGTAGGCGTGGGGAGTGTATTGATATCAGGGAGCCTAGGTGGTGTAATGGTTAGCACACTGGCCCGGAATGCAAAGAGATGTGGGTTCGAGTCCTGCTCTAGGCGCAGTATTTCCCATTTTCATCACCCCCACAACACTGGTTGCCGTGATCAGGATCCTGTACAAGCTTTGCGCTGTATGGTTGTTGAACCTACCCTGTGTATGTATGTGTTAGTGCATTGCCTGTATGTATGTAATTGTAAGCATTACAAGACTTACAATTCCAGGGGGACGAGTGTAGTGGTCTGCACTGACCTCTCAGGCAAGTAACCACATAGACAGGTAGGCGTGGGGAGTGTATTGATATCAGGGAGCCTAGGTGGTGTAATGGTTAGCACACTGGCCTGGAATGCAAAGAGATGTGGGTTCGAGTCCCGCTCTAGGCGCAGTATTTCCCATTTTCATCACCCCCACGACAGGAACATTACCTGTGTATTTTAAGCGACTTTAGAAGAACCACCAATCTCTTGAGTTAATTTCGAATCAAATGCTAACAAAAGGCAGTGACCTCATTATAGAAGCTATTATAACATAAAACATGTCGGCGAGGCTAACATTTTTTTATTGTTTTTTGGTGACAAGTTTTTTTATTCTGCCCATAACATATAAGCCCGTCCTGATATGACCTTAGATGTTGCTAGGACATAAAACAACAACAACAAACAAACAAAAAAACATATAAGCTCCTGTGAGGGTGCTTGTTTTCAACGCTGGACAGCTGTGATACTGAACTGGTCTGGTCCCGCACTCAGGAGTGTTTACCTGATCTTTCTCGGGCCAACCTTTGCGGTTTTGGGTGTTAGTAGTTTCTATATTAGTTTTTTTGAATTTTCAAAGTTTTTTCCTAACCTGTATATTATAACTTAGCCTACTATGTACATCTACACAGATGACATACAGGCCTGCGGGAGAGGATCATTTATGAACGAGGCTGGTCTATTTCTGTCTTTCTCGCTTCTCACTCTACTTCCCTCAGTCACTTCTTGTCTGAGCACTGCACTGCACTGCACTGTACACTTCGCTTCCCCACCCACCACCCACGCTCTAACAGGGGATGGGGGGGGGGGGGGGGGGGAATGAGTGCTGATTCCTCCTCTGCCTGGTTATCTGCTCCTGTCCTGTTCCATTGAACTGCTCAACTTCTGCTCATTGGGTCACTGCTTGACTCTGCTCACGATCACACCTGCTGCCATGTCCAGAACACTTGGGTCTCTGCCACCCACTTGCCCTAGTACAGCTCAACCTACCCATAGGTTATGATTACTTTTTCAATAAACCTGTTTAATAGACTACATCACGGTTCCAGCGGCGTGGTGCATTGTGGGCTGTGTCAGAGCAAAACAAACCCGTGAGAAGCACATGGCACATGCTAATACACTGGGTGCAGCTATGAAATGTGCTAGTTTCAGCTCATCTCAGCTCTTGTTTGAAACATAGAATACCAACTAAAGAAATATATATAATATATTCAGATATTAATCTTGTATCCACCATTGCATTTACATCAATATAATCAGCACATCTTATGCCATGTGCATTTAGATTTAGACAAATCTAGGCACTCAGACTAGTGTTAGAGGCATAGCCAGAGTCAGTTTTACTTATTTTATTCATGTTTTTATTTATATCCTATGGTTAATGACATATGTAGAAATAGAAAATGAGTAGGGTTAATCAGATATTGGTTATATATTTCTTTGAAACAAGTTTTTATTGACACATTTGACATTTTAATATTTAGAACAAGAATTACTTATGGCTAATCAATGGTGATGTAAACATCAGCCTGTAAAGTGACTGAAATTATATGTTTCTTAGCTCAAAATGCTTAATTATGGAGAGTTGTGTCTTAAACATATTCATTATATTATTATATTGCATCCTTCCATCCATGTTTGTGCCAAATTGTTATGTATTTCTATTTATTTTGAATAAAATGACAGTTTTTCCCTATGAATATCGGTAAACTCAATGGCCGTACGCCTTTGCTTTGCTCCCAATGCCGTTTTCAGCGCATGCGCAGTCGGAACCGTGATGTAGGCTATCAAGCTCTTCTTCCATTTTCCTCTATTCGAGTGAAGTGAATTATATTTAGTACACTATCACCGTTTTTGATAGGCTGTTCGGGGGTGGGGTTGGGGGGTGGTCAGTGGGGGCATGCAGGCTAATTTGATAATGGAACTACTAATTCAGTAACTGTACCTGGAAGGCATGGCTGGCATGGTTATGGATGGAGAATAGTCGCGTCTCAATAGGAATCATGACCAGTCTCTGATGAAGCTGCAATAATAACACTGGTATCAAATGAGGGTGTAGGGGTCACATGGAATATATCTGTTTAAACTTAAAGTGGGTAACAAATTAAGGCATTCATTGTTATTGTCTGTGCATGCATGGTGCTAGCAGTCTGTCTGTTGTTGTTTTACATCCTATCAAGATCTAAGGTCATATCAGGACGGTACTGACTTGTGACAGTGCACTCATGGTGAATTTATAGTGCTGCCCCACTAGGATACCAGGCTGTCAGCACCATGACCTGATATCCCAATCAGTCACATTATCCTGACACTGAGCCAACCAGTCATTGCCCTTTCCTAATAATGCCAAAGGAAGAGACAAGTATAAAGTTTTAAGTCATCCGTTTGACTCGACTGGGGTTCGAATCCCATGATCTATCAAAATGGTGCTAGCAAGGGAACAATATGGCTTTGGGGGGTGTGGATTTGTGTTTTTATTGATTTCATATTAAAGGAAGATTTTGTGTTATATACATGACCAAAATACAGCATTTGTGTTGGGTTGTCATGTGCTGTTCTTGATATTTGAGACTGTCTCAAAAGGTGCTAAGCAATAGGGGACAAAACTTTGTCCATTGTAACGATCAACATACTATCTGCTTATGCATTTTCTCAGGATAAACTGATTTGTATTTTACATGGTCTTTCATAATCCCAATAGAATACATATTGATTTCAAGCAAATGTGCTTGTGTTTTCAGTGTAACGGTTTCTGTGCTGTTTTGTGTCAATCGTTACAATGGACAAAAAAAAGAGTTATCACCTTTTGAGACAGGCTCGTTTAGATGATGCAGGCCATTTCATGTGCTTTTGTTGGTCATGTTGCTTTGTGTGTGCAATTTTTAACTATTAATTGTCAGTTATTTATCACAGATATTGTACATACATTTAAAAGACAGTCTTTCTATATGACATTGGGACTTTTCATTAATAATTTGTGTTGTTTATTTACTATTTTAATCAGGTCAGAAATCCTGCCATTGAAAACCAATAGAGTAACTGTGAGATAATTTAGCCAATAACTATAAAGCTATATATATATATTCCTGATACATAAACTGTAATACCACCCCACCCCCCACCCAGAGGGGTCTAGCGTGTCTGTGTATGTGCATATATATATATATCCTAAAAAGTATGTAAAAGATTGCTGGACCCGGATGTGCTTCCTTCTCCCTGACCCACGACTATCAAAGGCTAGTACTTCAGGAAAACACCAGTTATCCATCATCTGTACCCAGGTATATATATAATATATACTATATAGTGTATATATACTATATAGTATATACTATATAGTATATATATTCGTATAACTATACTATACATACGATATATTATAGTTATAAGTCTAGGTATAAGTCTAAGGACTACTGGACGATTTATCAAACCTTGTTTCATATAAAATGGGTCACTCTGGTCAACTAATTTCGCCTGTGAATTTCAAGCAGCCTTCCAAAATAATACAGTCGATTGTTCTGCAACCATCGCAACCATTAGAGACTTATACGATTATTACTGGAGTCTATGACAATGATATCACAACAGGTTTGTTCAACCTCAGAACAACCAGTAACACCAGAGGCCAGCGGTATAAGATCTTCAAGGAGAGGCCCATATTGAGGTTAGGAAGCAATCATTTTTCTTTCGAGGGATAGATCCATGGAACAGTCTCCCAGACAAAGTGGTTGAAGGATTTGAGAGAAGGCCATTGTTCTAAGTGTATGCATTAAGAATGTATCAACATTTTCCATCCAATTCTATTCACAAAAGTTGGATCTGTCGGCCTAGGCCAAATTACTCCACCATTTTCATACAAACCCTATTAGAAATTGGTGCCCCATTTGGCAATCTTAGAATCATCATAACTTTGGTTCTATTGAAGATACTGAGATAATTTAAACTGTTCTGAGTTCTGGTTTAATCTAGCAACCTAAGTATCATAAGTGTATGGCATTATGATTTATTTCAATGTTTTATGTATCGTACCTATCCATATTAACTTTACTTCTGCTATGCCATATATGCGTCAAATTAAAGGGCTTAATGTATTTTAACCGAATATATTTGCTCTGTAGGGCTAAGTGGTATTTGAATTTTTCCGCAAGTCTCTAAGATAGGGTTTTAATTCACCTCTGAAGAGAGTCAGGGGTGAATCTAGATCAAATTCACTGCTGAGTTCAGCGGTGAACCAACAGGCTATGTAAAAGCTGGTGAAAATGTATGTCACAGTGGATGGCCTCTCCTACCTTTCCTACCATACATTGATTAAAATCCAATAGCCACAATCCATTGTATCCATTTCCCCTCAATATATATTCTCCAGAGTGTCCAAATCACATAATATCAGGCTCAGTGACACAAAATCAGTTTTGTGTGATAGAGCCCATGTGGTAAACCTGCCATCTTTGAAGGAACTATTTGTACCACCTGACTACCTCAACCAATGAAAATGACCTAGACTGGACTCTTATCAAAATGGCTGACATGTGGATATGCCGATCCAGATTTTAAACTTCATGCATCTATGAATATAATTGACTAAACAACTCAAACGGTAAGGGTAAATACATCCAGGTAGGTGAAGAATATATTTTGCTTCTTTGATTGTAGAATTAGGGTCTCATTTTATTTCCCATTTTTCGCCAGCTTTTATATAGGGTTGATTTTCACTCCTGTACTGTAGTATGGGGTGAATCTTTTATCTAGTGTAGGGTGTTTAACAGCAAATAGATGTATTTGGTATGGTCACTCCCAAATCTTGCATTCTGATAGAAATTTGTCTCACAAATTCAATGGTCCAAACCTCATCTTTCTATCTCTATTCATTCAAAAGTTATAGACCAAATCGTGGCCTCAGATTAACCATTTTCATGGAAATTGACAACATGAAAACTCACTGATACTGGGTGATAAAAAGTGGTCAAGTGGGTTATTTTGTATATCAAAATCTGGTAATAAATGCTTTATAGCTCTTCAAATACCAAAGTTAGCTATAACAAAGTATATATTTTCTGAATCCGTGTCAACTTTACCTTTGAATGGAATCATATAACTCCTAGATGGTGGGCATAAATCCAAGATGGCTGCCAAAAGGTCACTCGAGATTAGCTAAATTCCCTATCTAAAGACCTTGAATATTGAAATATACTTATTATATAGTCATATTAAGTAGTACTAACCATGGGTAATGTGAATCCTTATCACCCTATCTAGGGGTGAATCTGTTATCTCGTAATAATTTAGATAACGGATTCACCCCATACATCCAGTACAGGGGTGAAAACCAACATATTAGAAAAACGGGCAAAGAATTTCAACATGGCGGAGAAATGAATTGAGCTGGTAAATTCTCAATTTAAGAAGCAAAATACTATAAGTACAGGGTGAATCTTTTATCTAGTAGTAATAACTTAGATAAAAGATTCACCCCATACTGTAGTACACGGGTGAACGACAACGTAGTCGAAATACTGGCGAAAATAGCTTTAGTATAGAACAGGAAGTAGAATGCCTGCCTCCAATATCAAATGGGTACTTATATCGACACAGAGTTGGTGAAATGGGAGAGAATGCAAAAAGACAATATGGCAGCGATAGAACACTGTCGATTTCACTTTTAAATTCTATTAAACTAAACTAAATGTTTTACTATTTTTTTCAACTCAAAGGTAGCGGGGAAATATGAAGACATATCAAGAATAAGTGTTGCTTCTTAGATTGTGAACTTAAGCTCTCATTTCATTTCCCCACATTTTCGACAGCTTTTATATAGGGTTGGTATTCACCCGTGTACTGCAAGTACGGGGTGAATCCTTTATCTAGAGATAAGCCGTGTTTACACGGGGAATTGTGAAACGATCTAGACAAGGCGATTTATATGAGGCGTTTTTGAGGTGCGTTTACACGGACAGAGTTTTGGCGCCGGGAACCAGCAGCCTGTGGTGCGCCTGTAGCCGGCGAGCACTGCTAGGTGTTTAGTTTACACTCGTCGATTCGACTCAGATGAAGCTGCTACGTTAATATCGCTTGGAATTTAAGGTTAATTTAATTAAATTTCATTATTTGAGTATGAAATTCTGTTAAATATGATCGCATTCACTAGATTTCGGCCTAATCGGGCCCTAACACTGCCGGGAACCAGCTGAATCGCTTCATCTATACTACCTCGCGAGGTGGTATTGATGAACCGTTTCATATGAAGCGATTCAGCCCTAAAACGCCTCAGAGTCGCGTTTACACGCCAAATGTGAGTCGATCTAGGCAAGTGGTTTCATATGAAGCGTTTTAAATCGCCCGTGTAAACAGGGCTATATTCTAGTTACTAGTAATAACTATGATGGAAATGAGCGATAATAGAGGATTTAATAAGTAAAAATATTAATTCTTTATTCTACTCCCCTGTTGCCTAGCATATACTGCCAACAACTTTGATAGTATTAGGATATCTAAACATACAATTCATATTAATCAATAGCATAATACACATAGCTAAATCGATATTTAGGTAAAACAATACCTCTTTTCCAGCCTGTGCTGACACTCCCACAAAACTCATGAACAAAACAACTAACCTCAAACAACCATATGCTTGTTCAGAAATGGCACATCCTCAAGTTTAGACTGAATATTTCTAATAATAGAAATTAGAGTTTATTGTGTCCAAATTTATTTTAACTACACTAGGTTGCTACCATAGCATCATTCTTATTCTCTCGGAATGAAATGTTACCCGGCGAAGGAGGCAACTGCGGAACTCTCGATATCGGAAGGTAACAAACAGCGCTCATTGCCAATATGGCAGCCAGTTAAATTGTCTTTGGTCATGACAGAATTTAGGATGCTTTGTAGAACCTAATAATATATTCCTATAACGGAATCATACTCATTCCTTTAATAGCATTTATCAAAACCTAGGGTACAGGTAGGTTTAGCTTTGATCTTAAATAGCAGTTGTGATTGGATGGAGACACTGATGAAAAATAAGCATGGCAGGGGCAGGGGCCCTGCCAGGCCAGGGGTAGTTAAAGGGTTCAACTACCCCATACTTGCAGTACAAGGGTGAAAACCAACCCTATATAAAAGCTGTCGAAAAAGCGGAGAAATGAAATGGGAGTCTAAATTCATAATCTAACAGGCAACACTTATTCTTTATATATATCTTCATATTTCCCCGCTACCTTTGAGTTGAAAAATATAATAAAACATATCGTTTAATAGAATTTAAAGGTGAAATCGACAGCGTTCTATCGCTGCCATAGAGGGGGTGTAATGACGTCACGAGGCAACTTTCGGTGGCCATATTGGATGACATATAGAAGGCTTGCAACTGCCTACAATGTCACTGGTTATTTACTGATTTGTTGGTTTATTTGTCACTGTTTTGAGCAGTTTGGCCTCAGAAGTTGTTGCTAAAGTGCTGTAACATAGTGTAAGTGAACACATTGGATGTAAACTGCCCAGAACCTACCATAGCACAAGAAAACTCTGTTTTACTGCATCTGCATGCATTCACAACATGGCTAGGGAGGGTGCTCATAATCCAAGATGGCTGACCGCTGATTGCTAAGTAATAATGTCACGTGCACTCCCTCTATCTTGTCTTTTTGCATTCTCTCCCATTTCACCAACTGTGCCGATATAAGTACCCATTTGATACTGGAGCCAGGCATTCTACTTCCTGTTCCATACTAAAGCTATTTTCGCTAGTATTTAGACTATGTTGTCATTCACCCGTGTACTACAAGTACAGGGTGAATCTGTTATCTAGGTATGGGGTACATGGGCCAGGGGTCTTCATATTTGTCTCAAACTAATCATCAAAGCTATTCAAGCTAAATCATCAAATCCTAATATGATCAATTATGTCATCATAATGTCTGTCAGTATGGGGTAGTGGATGGTGATAAACCGGAACGGAATATTAAATATATATGTTGATAAGACTCACCTTCTGACCCAATCTGTGTATCTATATCTAGTTAGTATATGTCTTAAAATTTAAAAAACGATTCACTGACACACTGGTTCTCTCTAAGACTCAGACTGTCCAGATTATTACTAAATAATATGAATAAGCTATGCTTATGACCGACCCACGAATACCGTAAATTGGGCTTAATGCCTTGACAGCCTCACCGCAGAGTAGCTCATGCGCGGAGGAACACATACACTGGTCTCGATGACGTCATCGGACCATATGGAAGATCTGTAGGGAGGGACCAGTGTAGTTGTTCCTCGGCTCGGCATGTGCTACTCTGCACCGGGGTGTCATCAAGGTGTTAAGCCCATAGGCTATTATTAACCAATCGCTGTCAGCCACCCTGTTTGCTGCGTAGTGAAGTTTGACGAGCTGTTTCCGTTTTCCATTGCAAATGGCAGCCCCCTATGCTGTTTCTGGTTGCTGGATTCTGGTGAAATCTTTTTGCCACTCAATGAAGTGGCTATTGTTTATGTATAGGCTACACTTGTTAGTCATTAGCCTCCCCCTTGTGGGGGTCTGTATTAGATAAGTCATAACATGATAAGATAGTCTTTTCAGTGTGAAATTCAGTTGAGTTTTATTTCGGACTTAAAGAGACCATCCTTAGCTTGTAGAAAGACATGGATGGTCATGTAAATAATAAGCAATGCTTAGGACCGACCCACCGATACAACTAAAGCATTAAAATTATGCTTTTTTTTTTTACTCCACTCGCGGTGTTCGATTTGAAATTCTATCAACTCGGGTGACCCGAATACGGCCGTCGTTTCCGCAGAGTAAACTATTAATATTTCATTTGTGCATCCATGTTTATTCCAAATTGTTATTTATTTCTTTTAATTTTGAATAAACTCTAAGTTTTGAACTGCACATATCGGCAAATTCAGCGGGCATTTGTTTTGATATATTATTAACCAATAGCTGTCGTCCACCCTGCTGGCTGCTGACCGAAGTTCGACGAGCGATTTCTGTTTCCGTTTGCTGGATTTGGATATACAATTTTACAAATGGCAGCGCCCATAGAGGCCTATTTCCGTTTCCGGGTGCTGGATTTTGACGAAATCCTGTGTGGGTAATGTTTATGTATATATTGTTTATGTATATATGTATATATATGTACACGTGTTAGTCATTAGCCTCCCCGTGGGTGGGTCGGTATTAAACATGAAAACATATATATGGAGTTATGACTCCTGTCAAGGTCTAGTCAGTGACTCAGTCCTACACTGTCACTGCCCCTGCCACACTCTCAGTATGCACAGCATATAGGTCAGGTGTATATAAGATTCACATTTGTCTCAGATTCAGGGCTGCAGGAGTAACTGATAGGTGTATGGTGTGTGGCATGCAAACACCAAAATCCATGTCAAAGCCGCATCTTCCTGATGAGTGATTCAATCCATCCTCCACTCAAAATAAGTATAGTACAATGGTCCTAGTTTAGATTATCTTTGAAATTAACTTACAGATCGTTTTTAACTGATCTAGGCCCATATTGGTGTTGCTATCTACTCTGAGATTGAACAAACCCATTGTGACATCACTGTCATAGACTCCAGTAATAATCTTCTAAGTCTTTAGCATAACTCCCCTGAGACAGTGTTAGGACAATGTTGGTAGCTTGAGTCTCCTCAGACAATCTTCATATATATATACCATCTCTCCCAATCCTGGGACCATCCATGTTGTACGATGTTTGTACTTCAACCCCCAACCCCCAACCTCATCCGTTGCAATAACAACTCATTTCCGTTATTTGACTGCATGGGCCTGGTTCCCATCACTCAAACTTTGGCTAGTGTGCCGAATATTTTTGTAAGATAGGTTGAATTGGTGATCGAGCATCCGCTTCATATTGTAAAGTCTTCGGCTGGCAGCTGTAGTTGTGTAGGCAGGCTAATATGAAATCACTACAGGCAAGTAGAAGTAAGGCAGAGTATAGAGTGAAAGGTAGAGAGAGCTTGCACCCTCAGTTTTATTATTATATGGTGGTTTTAGAATTCAAGATGGGCTGTCACATGACCAGATCCTCCAATCAACAGTATGCATTCACATGTCCACCAATCAACAGTATCCAGTATCCATGCCTTGGTTGTTTTGGCCTACCTGCCCTGTTGTGTCTGGGTGTGCAGTGATCCGTATCTAACAGTTGGGGGGGGGGGGGGGGGGGGGGGGGGGGGGGGGGGTTGTGAGCAGAGCTTCTAAGGCCCTATCACACTAACAGTAGTGCCCCTCTCACACTATCTATAGAATATACAATGTCTATTTAATCTAGGTAAAGGATCACCAGGACTACACAATACCACATGCATTTGGTTGTATTACATCATTTACCTTATATATAACATTTGTAATCTCCTATAGACCAGTTCACATTACCCACCAATGTGTAATTATCGGAATATTTTACAATATGTAGGACCTCGTGGGTTGGATACCCGATCGAAGCAAACCAAAAATACCTTACATAATAATAATAATAATAATAATAATAATAATATATTTATTTCCACATGATCAATGTACACACACGTTGATATTTATATCAGTAATTTTTTCACATGAAAAAGGAGAAAGCAGAAGTACATCATGAATATCATTGGTAGGCACGGGGATAGGGCAAGCACTGGTTGGTTGGGTTAGATCAAATATTCAACTCCATGTCTGTTTAACTCCAAACCAAAACTGCTGTGGAGGTCCTGGTTCCTGTGATAACTGTTTATCTATGCTTGTGTAGAGTTGATGAACTGGAAGAGAATGCCAACATCCCAAACATGGCCATTGGATTTTCTCCAGTCAACATTTAAAGTCTATTAATCAACACGAGTTCATGCACTTTAAAATACTGAGCTATGATAGATAAGTATTTAAAAAATATATTTGGCTTCTTTGATTAAAGATTTGTGTCTATATCCATAATCATGCCATGGTGCCGACAACGGTATATCAGTGGATCAACACTATAAATCTCCCAGAAGTGTCCATTGTCATAAGTCGGTATGCCTGTTCTGTTATTACCTCAGAAGTTGGTATGGTGTAATTCCCTAATGAGACGTATATTATGTAACCTTGCATGTAATATATTTATGATGATGATGTGACTATTATGTGACGTTATACTTATGTTAATGAGATGAAACAACATAAATACAAATCCTGACTATAAGTATGATAGATTGTTATTTAGATGTCATCCATTTATTTAAAGCTGCATAGTCCGATGAAAGCATCAAATTTTCAAAACCAAAACAAGTATCTAGATTTGACTACATATGTCACTTAGATAGGCTTACCGGTGCCCTTATCAAGCATTTGGCACTACATAGAAGGGAGTACTGAGGCATTTTAATAGAACCTGTTACTACAGAAGCCTATGGTGTCAGAGTTTTGGCAAGCATGCCTAAATTAATTTAGCATGTTTGTACTTCAAATATCTCACAACTTAGCTATTTAACATATAAGTTACTTCAAACTAAAGTAAGTTCAGATTATATCGATGAATCTAATATATTTATCTCAGAAAATGATGGAAACTCAAAACCATTGGACTATAGAACTTTCACAGACCACCTAGATCTAACACCATGTTTAATTGGTACTCTGTACATTTCAGTTGCGTAACAATGGGGAGGTATGAGACAATGTTCGCGTATGGGGTGACAATCGGCATCCTGTGCGTATTGTTAATCCCGTACACGGAACCAACCCTTTCAAAGAGCGACCGAGGCAATGGCAAGAAGAAGCAGAAAGAACAAAAGGTTACAAACAACAATATTTATAATCCAAACCTTATTATTTATACACGTATGCAAACCTGCCACATCTTTTGGATGGCAATCTGTATTTTTCACCTAAAATCCTGTATGAATATGTATCACATAATAATATATATATATATGTCCTACATGCTATAAAAAACATGTGAATGCAATTACATAATTTTATTCCTCAAACATGTACAACAAACTACATTACATTCACTTACAACATTCATCACTGTGGCTGAACATCAGTTCCATTTATACTGTACTGTTGTGGAATGCGTACAATGGAATAATGTGGTCACATATTTTTATTTCCATGAATTTAACTAAAATTCCGCATCAAAATGGAGTGTGGCTGTATCACTAAAAAAAATAACACCAAAATCCGTATAATGTGGCAGGTCTGCATATAAATATATTATCATGCATGTGATTTTAATGTATGGTAATGAATCGATCAGGCGATCACTTGGTTGCGTACTTACCCTCTGATGGCAATGGGGAAAACAAATGTGTGTAGCAGCTCGATGCGCATGTTCCACAGTAAAGGTCTATCTTCCAGCCCCCGAAGTCGTATACATCAGAGATGAAAGGCCTCCGCGGTTTCACGGATTTCCGGGATTTCTTATGTTCACCGATTATCGTTAAACAAAATTCCAAAACATGGGATATATGAGTTATGACAACAGTTGGGTGGTTCGAATCACGTTCTTATATGACCTTAGATGTAGTTAGAACATAAAACCTGAGCAAGAAAGTGTTAAATATGTGCGATAATATAGTCACAACAAGGCTAGTTGAAACCTGACTTCCAGTATTTTTCCGAGATTCCCTGACAGTGCTAAGTCTATGGGAGAAGATTCGCGTTATCGCGGAAATTCGCCGTCGGTGTGATAATTTTGGCTTGTTTTCCGCGGTTTTTGGTGGAGGCCACTTTCATCCCTGATACATCAACATTTTACTACAGAACCAGTGTGGGTGGCCAAATGAGTTGAGCACCCACCTCCCATTTTGGGAGGTCATGGGATTTGAACCCCCAAGCTCAAATTCTGGTCGAGTCAAACTAATAATTAAAAAATGTATACTTGTCAGTACCTAGCCTGACATATGGCATTACTAGGATAGGGCAAGGGAGCAGTGGAATGAGTAAGACCAAATGTCCGCGATTGAAAATATCCCTGCGTAATCAACTACTGTGCAAAAAAATCACTGAAAATATCGACATTCTATTTAACGATAAACTGACAGACCCCTTCATTATGTCGTGCGCTTTGTACGACTGTGAAAATGTTGACAACTTTAGACGGCACCTAAATTAAAATGATTTAATCTGTTAGGTCAAGCTGTCTGCGCAGACAGTATTTCAGCGTGGATTGGTCTCTGAAAGTATCAAGTCAAAAGACATCATCAAGGAGCACCAGTCGTACTGCGACATGGAACGTGAGGTCAAGCACTTCGCAGGCGAAACTCTTGGATATGTCACACCGGTGAGATGCAAATATTGAATAACAAAGATTCTTGCATGATATGGGTTTTTGCACGCGTGAGGGTGTTAGGGCTCTACCAATATCAAAGCGACAGGGCCCGTACAGGGCCTGGAAAGTCTTGAACATCATTTGCCCCATTTCAAGGCCTTGAAAAGCCTTAAATTTAACCTATTTTGTGTAATTAGTCTTGAAAAGTATTGAATTCCAATAAACTGCCCCGATTGATCTAAATTAGTCTGAAATCACCATTCGCCTTTTTTCCCTCCCCCCTGAAATCCAAATGAAAATATTCTTGGATTCCGATCAAAAATAGTCTTGAAAAGCCTTGAAATAGCCTTGAATTCCAGATCTTTATGTGTGTACTTACCTTGTTCTCAAACCAATGATGTAAAAATGTGTATACTTATCCCATTACCTAGCCTGATACCCGGCATTATTACGATAAGGCAAGGCGCAGTAGAATGAGGAAGACCTATTGTCTGTGATTGAAATTTCCCATGCTTAAACAACAATTGTAGCAACTACAACAAGCACAACAACTTTTACCATTATTTAACAAATAATGGAAATATTTTATTGCAGTGGAATAACCATGGTTACGACATAGCAAAGACATTTGGAAACAAGTTCACATACGTGTCTCCAGTCTGGCTACAGGTTAAGCGGAAGCCGTCTGGCTCGTTTGTGGTTGAGGGGGGACACGACATAGACCAAGGTAACATTTACAGGATTGCCAACCCTTGCGGTTTCGCCGTAAGGGGTATGATATTTTGTCCCCATCATCACCTTACGCCTTCCGTTTTGTTGTTAATTTATTTTTTATTCCAGTTGAATAATATCTTTTTACAGCACCGATGCTGAAATTTCCAATGTTGGCAACCCTGTAATACCATTAATATAGTAATATTATATCAATCTTACAGCATATTGTGTCCAAAGGGCACCACAGAGCATCTAAGATTTCTTTTATGTTCAGGGAGAGTACCCCAAGAACCCCCCAATATAACATGCCTTGAGATCTTCCAATTTTTCATTTTTCAATGTTGGCAACCCTGCATTTATAAATAATCATAATGGCATTGTCGCTGAACAAGATAACCACAATTGTGATGATAATGAAATAGTAAAATCCGAATTTGCATGTGCTATTCATGAATATATGTAAGCTACTTTGTTTAAATTCTTGACACGACATAGTGTATGTAAGTCATGTTGATTCTTCTCTAAACTATTAAGAGTTAATCAATCAGTCAGCTGTTGAAAACATGATTGTTGCTTATGGGATAGCTGACTGCTTTTTATCTAAATCTATTAAATGACAATTAATAGTTTTCCAATAATTTTCAATATAACACTGGCAGCATTTAAATTTCCAATAGACCATTGATCATTCATTCCCCAAAACAGGGTCCGTGCGGGACCTGGAAAGTCTTGAAAAGTCTTGAACTTCATTTGCCCCATTTCAAGGCCTTGTACATCCTTGAATTTAACCTATTTTGGATAATTAGTCTTGAAAAGCCTTGAATTCCATTAAACTGTCTCCACTGAAAAATTGTCTCCACTCTAAATTAGTCGAAATTGCCATTCACCATTGTTCCCCCCAACCTGAAATCTAAGTGAAAATAGTCTTGAATTCCTAGCAAAAAGAGCCTTGAAAAGCCTTGAAATAGCATTGAATTCCATACCTTCACATGTGTACGGACCCTGCAAAAAAACACTATTATATAATGCCTGAATTTCATTTTCCAGTTCCAATTTTAGTTGAATATGTTTTATTTTCTAGGTTGGATAAATGACGTCACCAAAGGAAGAACAGTTAAAATATGTAAGGAGACTTTCAAAATATTAGAGTTCCTGAGGACAACTGGGCTTGCATTGCCGCTTGTAATTTTAGCTGTTTTGTGAAAAACTAAATTTGCTGTCATTTGTTTTACACATATTTAGCCGTTTCAAAATTGTGTGTGAGTTTTTATATTGATATTTAAATTAAAAAATGAAAACCAAAGTGGCAGAATGATTTCTGCTTACTTTTCACCACGATTATGGCTTTTGCTCCAGAAACTGCATTATATCATTATCAATCTATTAATCAACTTATGCAATGTATATGCTCTTAATAATTTAGATGCAATATGGATCACAATCAGATATATTCGATACTTTATATTAAACCACGATAAGAGCGGTGATTTAATAGTGAAGTATGAATAGAATAATAATAATAAGATAATTGTGAAGTGTCGATACATTAAAGCCACATAATCTGATGAAAGCATAAAGGTTTTCGAAGCCAGAAAACTTAGCTAGATTTGATCAAAAATGTACATGAGTATCGGTGTGCTCATTACATATTTATTGTGACTGAAGTGAGTTGGGAGTAGTGTAATGTAGTGGGCTGTAGGTAGTGGTGGGAAGGAAGGGTTGGAGTGGGTGGTGATGAGTATAAAGGTGAGTTTGGAGTGAATGGCGAAAGTATAATGATGGGTTTATAGTGGTGTGTGAGTTGTGGAATGGCGGGAGTTTGTAGTGTAGTGTGACTAATTAATGTGAGTAGTATAAATGTGAGTTTGGAGTGAATGGCGAAAGTATAATGATGGGTTTATAGTGGTGTGTGAGTTGTGGAATGGTGGGAGTTTGTAGTGTAGTGTGACTAATTAATGTGAGTAGTATAAATGTGAGTTTGGGGTGGATGACGCAAGTATAATGATGGGTTTATAGTGGAATGGTGGGAGTTTGTAGTGGATTGTAACTAATGCGAGTAGTATAAATGTGAGTTTGGAGTGAGTGGCGAAAGTATAATGATGGGTTTATAGTGGAATGTGAGTAGTATAAATGTGAGTTTGGGGTGGACGGCGAAAGTATAATGATGGGTTTATAGTGGTATGTGAGTTGTGGAATGGCGGGAGTTTGTAGTGTAGTGTGACTAATTAATGTGAGTAGTATAAATGTGAGTTTGGAGTGAATGGCGAAAGTATAATGATGGGTTTATAGTGGAATGGTGGGAGTTTGTAGTGGATTGTAACTAATGCGAGTAGTAGAAATGTCAGTTTGGAGTGAGTGGCGAAAGTATAATGATGGGTTTATAGTGGAATGTGAGGAGTGGAATGGAATGTTTGTAGTGGACTGTGAGTAGTAAAGGTTTGGGGGCTTGTAGTGGAATGAAAGTCAAGATGAGTTCATTTTGTTTTACATTATATTAATACTTAGCTTGTAGCATGTGTGTAACAAAAGACCCTATAATACTGAGACGGCTCACTCCCTATTTCTCCAATGGTAATGTAAATTTCGCAGTGCCACCTTGTGGTGGGTTTGATCAGCCGGCTGCCTGTTTGGTGTTTCACATGTAAACACATACAATTATATTATACATGAGATAGGGAAGTATGAATACACATCAATATGAAATTGCTATGAACAAATACCCATCATCATCAGCATCATCATCAGCATCGCCATCATCACCCATCTTTCACATTCATATATACATTTATACATATAATATAGC
The DNA here is from genome assembly GCA_030323885.1 of Branchipolynoe longqiensis. Classification (NCBI taxonomy): domain Eukaryota; kingdom Metazoa; phylum Annelida; class Polychaeta; order Phyllodocida; family Polynoidae; genus Branchipolynoe; species Branchipolynoe longqiensis. The sequence continues at coordinate 71,234,245 of CM059198.1, forward strand.
TCCTGTTTAACCAAGAGAACAGCCAGCGCACCAAGTGGTGGGTTTGATCATTTTGATTACACAGTACAGGCTGAGTGAGCCGTCTTAGTATTATAGGGTCTTTGGTGTAACTAAGGAAATTGTAGTGGTTTGTGGGAGTTATTTCAGGAGATAGATTTAAAACACGAGCGTATATTGCGCAAGCATGAAGTCGCTTTTAAGTAAATATCTTGTAAAAAAACAAAAAACAATCACTTTGAACCAATCCTGCCTTGTAAGTGGAGGGTTGTGTTATATGTTTCAGTGCCACGCGTATTGTTTGACGGGTGGACAGGTGGGGACTACCATCTACTCTTTTCCTCAGAAGATATTCAGATGGATTGTATCGTCTCCATTCTTAGGTTCATTAAGGTTAGTCAAACATTTAAAGCTGCGTAGTTTGATGAAAGCATATATATTTTCGAAACCAAAACACTTCCTGAGATTTGATCCTACATGAATGCAGGGTCCATACGGGGCCTGAAAAGTCTTGAAAAGTCTTTAACTTCATTTGCCCTATTTAAAGGCGTTGAAAAGCCTTGAATTTAACCTATTTTGGGTAATTAGTCTTGAACACCTTGAAAACTGTCCCGACTGATCTAAATTAGTCCGAAATTGCCATTCGCCATCGGTTTCCCCCCCACCCCCCACCCCCCCATGAATCTAAATAAAAATAGTTTTGAAATAGCCTTGAATTCCATATTTTCAAATGTGTAGGTACGCTGTATATGCAACTTAGATACCAGGGCACACATTACACCAGTATCACAGTATGGTGATCATGTGCCAGGCGGCTATGCTTGAAAACGGGTAAACAAAGCCTATGTCCAGTATTTCTGTGTGTGCACCAATGCTAATTCCTTTTATTTGAAATATTAAAATATCTCCAGAGTTAACTATTAGGATAGAGCTAGGACTGGTTGGCTCAGTGTCAGGATAATGTGACTGAGTGGGATATCAGGTCATGTTGCTGACGCCCTGGTCTCCTCGTGGGGCAGCACTATAAAGTCACCATGAGTGCGCACTGTTTGTTACAAGTCTTTACCCGTCCTGATATGACCTTAGATGTTACCAGGATGTAAATCTCCAATAACCAACCAAATATATAATACGCCGTCAATGTATTTTCAGAGTAATAAATTTGACGGCATAGTCGTTGAGGTGTGGTCACAGTTGGGTGGTCACAGACGAAGGTAAGGCCATGCAACAGAAACAGTGTTTCTACATTTTCAAATATTTGTGCACATCCAAATTAAACAGTGACTTCAATAATAGCAAACTTGTCATTGCATAAATAACAACTATGTTTCTTTTAATGGTTTTCTTTTTTTAAACCTTATACAGGCTCCAATTTCGTTATTGAAATATTTATCCAGCTGAATACCTCTTATTTTGCCACTGAGGCATTTGTTTTGCAGTTATACACCAAATACACCAGACGGGATGGCCGAATGAGTTGAGCGTCCATCTCCCGTTTTGGTAAATCGTGGGATTCAAAACCTTGGTCGAGTCAAACCAATTGCTTAAAAATTGATACTTGTCGCTTCCTAGCCTGGCACTCGGCATTATTAGGATAGGGCAAGGAGCAGTGGAATGAGGAAGACCAATCGTCCACTATTGAAATTTCCCCTGCTTAATCAACCAAAGAACAACAACACATATATAGTTAAGATAATATGATAAACCTGGACAATGTCCAGATACCTGTTATCTCTGGTCTGCTAATTGTGTCCCGAGATTACTTTCAATGACGCTATTATTTCTCTGCATATTTAGCTATATTAATTCACAGACCAGTCTCTTATGTTCTCGGGCATGGTGGCGTAATCGGTAGAGTTTGGGAGATCAGGAGTTTGGTTCCCGGTCGAGTCAAACCAATGACTTATAAAATTGATACTTGTCACTTCCTAGCCTGGTGCTTGGCATTAATAGGATAGGCCAAGGACGGGTTAGCTCAGTGTCAGGATAATGTGACTGAGTGTGATATCAGGTCATGGTGCCGGCAACCTGATTTCCCAGTGGGGCAGCACTAGGAGGCCATAAATGTGCACTGTCAGAAGTCAGCACTCGTCCTGATATGACCTGAGATGTTGCCAGGACGTGAAACTCCAACAACCAACCAACCCTTACGTTACAGCGAGCTGGTCCACTTCATAACTCACATGGGGGAGGAGTTTCACAACGAGGATAAGAAGTTAATACTGGTGCTGCCACCTCCCGTCGGACACAGGTGAGTTGGCCTTCCACTTTTAGCTAATACAAGGCCGCTTTCAGGGTGCATCTCGGAGGCACCGCGGAGACGTATCCGCAACGGTTTTTTGGTCTATTTGCGTTCAAGGCGCGTCTCGGAGACGTCTCCCTTTTCAGATAGGAGACAAAAAGTGCCTCGAAAATGGCCGCCATATTCAGTGGTTTCAGCCAATCACAGTGCAGCTTTTCCATTGCAAATGGCCGCCACCTATTTTTAAGACAACAAACTGCCTTTGCCGTTCAGACTAGCGTGACGTCAGGGCCATCTCCGAGGCACCTCCGACACGGACCCTGAACCCTGCCCAGGTCCACAATCCCATATTCAAAATTCTAAAATCCAAAAAGCTCCGAAAACCGACAGCATATGAATAACTTCTCGTATGACCTTAGATGTTGCTAGGACGTAAAACAACAAACACAGCATATGAATAAACTGTAATACTATCTGTAGTCTTTATTTATCCCACGTAGTGTGAGTAGTTATATTTTTTTACTGCAGTATTAAAGTTGTACGATCCGATGGTTTTGAGTTTGTCATTTTTCTGAGATAAATATATTGAATTTATTTCTTTGATCTACCTTTTCCTTAGTTTGAAGTAACTTTGATTTTAAATGGCTAACTATTGAGGCATTTGAATTGTAAACATCTCAAATTAGTTTTGGCAAGCACCCCAAAACTGCCACCATAGTATAAAGTCCATGGCTCGAATCTGTGGTTGTGTAGGCAGGCTGTAGTGAAATCAATACAGGCAAAAAGAGAAAGGAAGAGTATAAAGAGTGAAAGAAGAGAGAGCCAAGCCCTCAGGTTTATTATTTATATCGTACATGGATCCAGTATAGTATATCACCTGACCACATTCTCCCAATGAGAATCAAGCATCTACAGCTCTACCAATGAGAAACAAGCATTTCCGGTCCCCATGGTTACAGTGATCTGCCCACCACCACCAAGCGGTGTGGCTCCTTTGGTCACCACCTGCCCTGAGTGGTGATCCATGACTAGTGGAGGGGGGAGGGGGTAGTGGGTAGAGCTCTAAGTGCCCCTTACATACTATCTTACTAACACCACAATGTCTATTTACCCATGAGTCAAGTACCACCAGCAACTACATAAACACATTTATGCACCTGGGCCTATATACCTTTTCCTCCATCAATGCATCATTATTGGAATATTTTACAATAGGTTTCTGCAGTAACAGGTTCTATTAAATTGACTTTGCGTTCCCTTATATGTGATGACGAATGTTTAATAAGTGGACCAGTATCTAAGTTATATATGTAGAATTAAATCTAGATAATTGTTTTGGTTTTGAAAAGTTGATGCTTTCGTCGGACTATGCAGTTTTAAGATATGATTACGAGGTGCTGCCCCAGACCCTAGATGGGTCTGGGGCATGTGTGTGTATATATATATGTTTCTGCTGTATAAGCCATTATACGAGTATAATAAGCTGGAAGATCCATCGACTCCCCAGCCACTAAGTCATCGGCTGGTCACCTACACATTAGGTCATCTATTGGTACCTCATAACTTCCCCACGTGGCGCCACCTACTCGCCCACACCTTGTCACTATCATGTTCTCCTTGTTCCTTATTATGTAGGTGACTAAAGACGCCATGAGTGCGCACTGTCACAAGTCGGTACTCATCCTGATATGACCCTAAATGTTGCGAGGGTGTGAAATTCAAATAAACAACCAACCAATTTACACTGAAAGTTCTGCACCTAAAATGATAAACAAAGCCTCATGCGTGTGTTGGTTGGTTGGTTCTTGGAGCTTTACGTCCTGCCTCTCCTGCTACTTGATCTTGCTCATGAACTGCGCATTGAGTCATTTCCTGGCCTAGTCCGGTATAATCATGTTTTACAGTTACGTTGTTCTGAACTAAGAAGCTACATGTCTGCTTGCAGTCCGGTATAATCATGTTTTACAGTTATGTTGTTCTGAACTAAGAAGCTAGGTTTAGTAAGTCTTGCACACAATAACGCTCGGGTATCTCACCCACTTGCCCGCAGTCTACTCAACCTACCTGTAGGTTATGATTACTTTATATAAAAAAAAATCTTTATACCGACTTGCTCTTCCATCTTCTGAGTAAAGTGAATTATAATGAATGTTGCAGCGCATACAATGCTTCTTCGCTGTTTTGTTGCAGTAACTCACCCGGGCTGGTCAGCAGGGAGGACTTTGAAGCCATTGCACCAGCAGTGGACGCTGTCAGCTTGATGACTTATGACTATTCAAACCCCATTAGGTAATCTTACACATTTCAGTCTTACTTGACTACGAAATACTTATGACAATTCAAACCCCATTAGGTAATCTTACACATTCCAGTCTTACTTGACTATGAAATAATTATGACTATTCAAACTCCATTAGGTCATCTTACACATTTCAGTCTTACTTGACTATGAACTACTTATGACTATTCAAACCCCATTAGGTAATCTTACACATTTCAGTCTTACTTGACTATGAAATACTTATGACTATTCAAACCCCATTAGGTAATCTTGCACATCCCAGTCTTACTTGACTATGATTATGAAATACAGTAAAACCTCTCTAAATCGACCGACCGTGGGACCAACTTTAAGTGGTCCATTTAGGGAGGTGGTCGGTTTAGATAGTTAGAATATCCTTGCAATGGGATTGTTGGGACCCAAATAAAGCGATCGATAGAGGGGAGTAGTCGATCTGTGGAGGGGTCGGTATAGAGAGGTTTTACTGTACTTATGACTATTCAAACCCCATTAGGTAATCTTACACATTCCAGTCTTACTTGACTACGAAATTGCGAGCATTTGTGCTTGTAGTCCAGTATAGTAGTGTTTTAACGTGTTGCGAGCTAAGAACCAACATTTGCGCTTGCAGTCCGGTATGTTTTTAAAGTTGCGTTGTTTTGAGCTAAGAAGCTACATGTGTGCTTACAGTCCGGTATAATCATGTTTTACAGTTACGTTGTTCTGAACTAAGAAGCTTCATGTGTGCTTGCAGTCCGGTATAATCATGTTTTACAGTTATGTTGTTCTGAACTAAGAAGCTACATGTGCGCTTGCAGTCCGGTATAATCATGTTACAAAATTACGTTGTTCTGAACTAAGAAGCTACATGTGTGCTTGCAGTCCGGTATAATCATGTTTTAAAGTTGTGTTGTTCTGAACTAAGAAGCGACATGTGCGCTTCCAATCACGTGTTAAAATGTTGCATTGTTCTGCTGGCAGTCCGGGCCCCAACTGCCCACTGCTGTGGATCCGCCTGTGCATAGAGACGCTGGCGCCTGATGCCAGCTCCGAGAATCGCCGCAAGCTCATGTTGGGACTTAATTTTTACGGCAACGATTACGTACCCGGTGGTGGTGGGCGCATTATAGGCAATCAGTAAGTCACCATGTCATTCAGATATTTCACGTAATTCCAGATGACAATAAATTAGGTTTAGTAAGTCTTGCACTCTAATTGATCACAAGCAACCCAACATTAGAAGTTTGTTAAACTAACCCTGGTCGAGTCAAACCAATGACATAAAAATGTATACTTGTCGCTTCCTAGCCAGGCGCTCGGCATTATTAGGATAGGGCAAGGACTGGTTCGCTCAGTGTCAGAATAATGTGACTGAGTGGGATATCAAGTGCTGGTGCTGGCGGCCTAGTGGGGCAGAAGTATAAAGTTGCCATGAGTGCACAATATCACAAGTCCGTACCCGTCCTGATATGACCTTAGATATTGCCAGGATCTAAAACCCCACCAACCAATCATTAAACTAAAGGCTTCTGGTAAAAATGGGCCAAGAACTGTGTAAGCCGTATGGACACTGAAGGAGGAAGTGCGATTAGAACGCACAATAGACGACCTCAAAAACCATAAAATCCATTTTAGTTGTTTTCTGTAAAACAGAATTTATTGTTGGGCTCTCCAATTAAAGTCTATCAATTTCATATTGAGTAGGGCAGTATATAGGGTATGTGGGAGCTTTTGCGAGAAACAAAATTGTATTATCAGAATAATAACAGCTTCAGTTCAAATGTGGTAGTCATGGTTTCATTTCGGCCTGGATGGCATTTGTCAGTTTTTGCGCCTGAACCTTTCAGTTGTGTTGAAACCAGATGACCAAATCTTTAATATGCAACGAAGTATTATCACTAAGTTTTGGATCTCATTTCAGATATATCGACATTTTGAAAAAATATAAACCAAAGATCCAGTGGTACGAAAAGTTTGCGGAACACACCTTCAGATATAAGTAAGTTACGCCTGGAATATTGTCATCTAACTAATACCCAAAGCATAGACCATCCGTACGTCTTCCACCATCTGCATTTAGATTTAGACAAATCTAGATTTAGAACTACAGTCAGAGTCAGTTTTATTCATTTAAGACAAATTATATCACATAACATGCCTAGGAAATAGGGTTCATTATGCATGTTGGCTGCAGGCTAACATGGGTAATTTGCACACGAGGCACTGTTCTATTTATAGCTTTCTTCCTGAATTGTACTACCCTACATCGTCACTTCTCCGCTGGCTGCTGCTCTCGTCACTTCGCTCACTCTACCACTATAGCAGCACTACTACTTGCCGGCCACGTGCTCTACCAAGCCCTCCCTAGTGCCTGCTATCATGCCACCGGTCAAGAAGCGCAGTGGACACCCACCTCTCCTGCCGCCACAACCGAGACTGCGGCCTGCACGTGCAGCACAACTCCTCGTGCGACCCATTCCTGCATCCGGACTCACCGACTTTGGGTACTTCTACACCGCTGAGACCTGAGCAGCCGGTCCCGTCAACTTCCTCGTCAGAAGGAAGGAAACTGATAGGGAGACTATTAGGAGACTCTGGTCCGAGAACAAGAAGCTGGACGCAGTGACAGCACGGCTCAATGCATTGGAGAGGGCAGCTGGCCCTTTCCGCCGTCTTCCCCGGCCTGTGTCCCCCCTCACCCCCCCTGCCCGTCCCCCTCCCTCCCCACTGCTAGCCTTCAGCCCCCTGCCACTGTTGTCCCCTATGCCAGCCCAGTCGCTGGTAGTCCCGCACACCCCTAGGCCTGCCCCGCCCTCTGGTTCTGCACCACGTGTTCGCCTTCCGCCCTGCCCTGTGCCCTACTTCCCTCCGTGCCTCAGTCCACCACTGCCTCCACGCCAAGGCCATGTGGCTACAGTAAATGCAGCCGCCTTCGTGGATGCCATGCCAGCTATGCAGCATGGTTAGCCCCGGTTGCGCTGAAAAACGTGCAGCGTGAAATTTGTACGGATGCTGTTAGGGTGGTGCGCTCTCGGCCAGTGTATCTCCAGCCCGACCCCGCCCAGCTCCCGTCGCACCTGCTCCACAGCCCGCCTCGGCCCCGCCGCACTATTAAACCCAAGGGAGGACTATAATAAGGAAATTGATGGGAAGGCCTGCTATCAGTGGAACTGGGGCAAGGAGTGTGGCTTCCAGTCGGCGCATGTGTCTTTACCTGATAGCTTGACCTCATTGGTAACCCCAAACGATTCCGAGACTTCCCCTCCAACACTAACATTTGCCATCATTCCTGTATGTAGAGCCTCGATCATAGTTGTGAACTTCTCTGGGCATCCATCCTTCCTCAGTAACTGCCATAGCCCGGTCCTCCCGACTGTATCAAACGCCTTAGTGAAATCGACAATACCATGTACAATGGTCGGTCCTGCTCAATGCACTTTTCTTGTAGCTGTCGGAGACAAAATATCATATCCACGGTGCTCTGGTTACCTCTGAAGCCACACTGTGACTCCGGAACTATATCAGGTGTTATGTGAATAGATAGTCTGTTGAGGAGGATCCTGGCGAAGATCTTGCCTGCTATGGAAAGAAGAGAGATTCCTCTATATAGTTCCCACAGTCTGTTCGATCACCTTTCTTGTAGATGGTTACAATGCTGGCATCCTTCGATGCTTGGGGTACAGAACCCTCCTCCCAGGCATTGGTGATTAGTTGGTGCAGTCTGTTGAACAGATTGTCTCCCCCGTGCTTCCATACTTCAGCAGGAAATCACCACAGGTGCTTTGCCATCTTTCAGGCTGGTGATTGCTCTAGCTATCTCATCCATGGTTGGAATCTCATCGAGGCATGTTTTGGTAATGCGCTGCTGGATGTTGTCCAGAGCTTCATGATCTATGTCACCAGGGACGTTGAGTAGCTTCTGGAAGTGTTCACTCCATCTTGCCACAACTCTCTTGCTGTCAGAAAAGGTCTCCATTCCATCTGTTGATTTCAGGTGAACAGGTCCCTTCTTCACGGGTCCCCACACTTCATTCAGTCCATTGTAGAAGCCCTTCATGTTGTTTCTGTCTCCAGCTCTCTGCCTTCATTTCCCACCAGTCTGACTTCATTGCACGGGTGCATTTTTGTAACATTTCATGAAAGCTGCCTGCAAAAGTGTTGAAGTGCTGCTGGCTTTTGCAAGTTACCAGCGGCACTCTCTCGGGGAGCAAATAGAGGTTTCACACCGGCAAGAACATGTCCAGACAGGCGCAAAACTATTTGTCCCTGCAGTGGCTGGTCGGGAGATGTTGGGAGTTCCATACTTCAACCACCCTTAATGCTGCCACAGTGACATGGTTTTCTGTTTAGGGTTTGCTCCTTAGCCTTCGGTTCTGTCAAGAACCTGTACCACAAGGCAGTGGTTTACAACTCTGCAGGGCATGGGCGTCAAACTCCCTGAGGTATTGCAATACCTGCATACCTATGTACTTAAGTATTCAGATGTTTTCCCCCATACTGCTAGATTAGAGATTACGCTAAGGTGCTCCAAAACCAGGTCCCGGTCAGCCCCTCCCCTCATCTATTACCCTCCCTGCCATCCCTAATTCCTCCTGTTGCCTGGTGCGAGCTTGGCGTCGCTATGCTAGATCTCTTGATCTATTGCCGACTTCTCCTGCTCTGGTCTTCCCATTGGGAGCTCCACTCACCTCCAAGTCATTGCTGCATGCCCTCCGCACATCTGCCCTGGCAGTGTTCAGGGTCGAGAGACAGTTTACGCTACATAGCCTCCATAGGCGATCTGGCAGGTTTACCTCTCCCAGGTATAATGGAAGCAGGGACATGGAAATCAAAGACTGTTATAGCCTTCCTAGGTCAAACTGTTGTTGCTGATGCCCCTTCCGCGCTCACCCATCTATTGGTTTGAGCACGTTCGGGTCATCTCTTGGAAGGCTTGATCCTGCCTTCTCGCCTACTGAACTCCAATTGCTGCCTACACGACGGCTCTGAACTGCTCTTGATCGCTCAGTCTCCAGACTATATGAACTCATTACTTCTCAACTGCTTACCGGTTATGATTTAATTTTGTTATTGAATAAATACATTGAAACCATGTTCCTGCTTTCTCAGTTTGTCTGAGTGGGTGAATTATGCATGTTGGCTACAGGCTAACATGGGTAATTTGCACACGAGGCACTGTTCTATTTATAGCTTTCTTCCTGAATTGTACTACCCCTGCCTCGTCACTTCTCCGCTGGCTGCTGCTCTCGTCACTTCGCTCACCCACCCACCCACTACTCAGAGGTTTGAGTGGGTTTGGGTCATCTCCTGGAAGGCTTGATCCTGCCTTCTCGCCTCCAGTTGCTGCCTGCACGACACCTCTGAACTGCTCTTGATCACTGAGTCTCCGGACTTCATGAACTCATTACTCCTCAACTGCTTACCGGTTATAATTTAATTTTGTTATTGAATAAATACATTTAAACCATGTTCCTGCTTTCTCAGTTTGTCCGGGTGGGTGAATTAGACATTGGTTATATATTTCTTTGAAACACGGTGACCAAACCGGTAGAGCGCCGGCCTTCCATGTGGAAAGGTCAGGAGTTCAATTCCCGGTCAAACCAATTATGTGCACAATCTATACCTATTGCTACCTCGCCTGGTGCTTGGCCTTACAAGGATAGGGCCTGGACTGGTTAACTCAGTATCAGGATAATGTGACTGAGTTGGAAATCAGGTCATGGGGCTGGCGGCCTCTCATCCCAGTGGGAGACCTATAAAGTCGCCATGAATGCGCAAAGTGACAAGTCCGTACCCGTCCTGATATGACCTTAGATTGATTGCTTGTTGAAGTTTTACTTCCTGGCAACATCTAAGATCATATCAGGACAGGTACCGACTTGTGACTGCACTCATGGCAACATTATAGTGCTGCCCCACCGGGAAATCAGGCCATCGGCACCATGACCCAATATCCCACTCAGTCACATTATCCTGACACTGAGATAACCGGTCCTTGCCCTATCCTATTAATGCCAAGCACCTGGCTAGCGACAAGTATCAATTTTATACGTCATTGGTTTGACTCAACTGGGAACCGATCTCCTGATCTCCCGCACGCGAGGCATGTGCTCTATGATTTGTGCATATTTTGTTCAAAGTTTTAAGCCCGAGTATGCTGATGCACAAAATAAAAATTATATATGCCGCTCCAAACTAATTTGGGAAGTTCACAATTAGAAAAAAAATTGGGATGGGGGGAGTACACAATTCTTTTTGGGGGGAAGGGGGGGGGGGGAGTACGCAATTCCTTTTTTTCCCTACTGAAGTACCCAAATAGGAAAGTAGTGGTAGGCAGGTGGGGCAATGAATCACTGATCCATGTGAGCTGACGCTAATCACAATTACCCCGGCTTCTTCTCTCGACACAGGACTGGGATCAGCCATGTCGTCTTCTTCCCGACACTCAAGTCGATCCAGCTGAGGCTCGACCTGGCGGCAGAACTCGGCACCGGCGTCGCCATCTGGGAGGTGGGGCAGGGCCTCGACTATTTCTACGATCTTTTATAAGCTGATGTGATGTTAGATAAACAAATCACCCCGTACTTGCAGTAGGGTAGCTAAAAGATTCACCCTGAACTTGCAGTAGGGGTGAAGAACAACCCATTAGAAGAAGTGGCAAAAGACTGGGTAAATGAAATCAGCACATACATTCTTAGTTTAAGAAGCAAAATAAATTCTTCACATATATCTTAATATTTACCCGCTATTTTTTATTTGAAAAATATAATAAAACATGTAGTTTAATAGACTTTAGAAGTCGAATCGACCGCATTCTATGGTCGCCATCTTGTCTTTTTGCATTCTCTCCCTTTTCATCAACTCTGTGCCGATATAAGTAGCCATTGGATACTGGAACCAGAATTCCACTTCCTGTTCCGTACTAAAGCAATTTTCGCCTGTATTTAGTCTAGTGCATGTATGGGGTGAATCTGTTATCTACCACTAGGGGTGAATGACAATGTAGTCTAAATACGGGCGAAAATTGCTTTTATATGGAACAGGAAGTTGAATTCCTGGTTCCAGTATCAAATGGCTACTTATATCGGCACAGAGCTGGTGAAATGGGAAATAATACAAAAAAGACTAGATGACGATGATAGAATGCTGTCAATTTCACTTTTAAAGTTCATTAAGCTACATGTTATATTATATTTTTCAACTCAAAAGTAGCGGGTAAATATGAAGATGTATATGAAGGATATATTTTGCATCTTGAAGTTAAATTAAGAATTTGTGTGCTGATTTCATTTACCCAGCCGTTCACCACTTTTTCTAATGGGTTGTTTTTCACTCCTACTGCAAGTACGGGGTGAATCTTACGTGATGTTAATTGTCAAAGCGGGGAATGCAAACAGGAGCAGCACTTTGGCATCTGTACCTGCCAAGCAGCGCTCATAGAATGGAAGTTAACAGAACATTAAACACACACATGTGTTGAAATGATTACTCATGTCGTTTATTTTTCCTTTTTAAAATTTGACACCGCCCCCCCTGATGAACTCCTCCCCTTCCCCCAGCACAAATACTGATCTCTTTAAAATTGCAGATTCCGATGGTGTTTTTTTGTTGTTTAAATTTCTGCCATATATTATTCAATTGGTTATGATTTATTTTACTAATTTTAAGTCACTGATTTTAAGTCACTTTTACTTTCAAGCTGTTAAAGCTGCATGGTCCGATGAAATATCAAATTTTCAAAACCAAACCAATTATCTCAATTTGATTTGCCATATTTAACTTAGATACTGATGCACTTATTAAGCATTTGTTTCTGTTAGGAAGGCAATACGGAGTCAATTTAACAGAACCTGTTATTGCAGGAGTCTATGGTGTCAGAGTTTTGGCAAGCTCGCCAAAACTACTTTTCCATGTTTGCACTCAAAATATCTCAAAAGTTTACCATTTAAAATAAAAGTAACTTTGAACTAATGTAAAGTAGACACTAGTGATCGATCTAATATATTTATCTCAGAAAAAATACAGAAATTCTAAACGATCAGACTATGCAACTTTAACCTTGAGAGCATTTTTTAAGTGAAAAGTCCAATTTTACTCTAATTTGACGTCACTTTAATTATAAATTGGTTATCTTTGGAGAAAAGTCCTGCAATTATACAAAAAGTATTAGAACCATAAGTGATTAAAAATTATCAATATATTGGAAACAATATTTTTTAAATGTTCACCTTGTTTCTAAAATCGATCTTTATTTTCTATAAAAAAAACAATTGTTATCCCAACATTTCATACGTTCTTTGAAAGGTGACATGTGGGTGTCATTTTGAAATAATTTCTCAGGGTTACTGCAGACAGACAATAATGTTGGGTCAACCTTAGCTGTCCTCCAAAGATTACATCAGAATATTTCCCCACATGATGGACAATAGGACTAGCAGAACATACTCAGAACCTGGAGTTATTGCATCCTTAAAAACAGTTCCTAAAAAGTACTTAAAAATCTTTTTTTTTTAAAGAAGCCTGAAAAAAGTGGGAACCTTGTTTAATGGCACAGTACCTTGACATTCACCATTACATCTCCATCTGCACGACCAGACGGGATGGCTGAATGAGTTGAGCATCCGTCTCCCGTTTTGTTAGATCGTGGAATTCGAACCCTGGTCGAGTCAAACCAATGACTTAAAAAAATGTATACTTGTCGCTTCCTAGCCAGGCGCTCGGCATTATTAGGATAGTGCAAGGACTGGTTGGTTCAGTGTCAGGATATTGTGACCGAGTGGGATATCAGGTCATGGTGCTGGCGACCTGGTCTCCCAGTGAGGCAGCATAATAATGTTGCCATAAGTGTGCACTGTCACAAGGTGGTACCCATCCTGATGACCTTAGATGTTGCCCGGATGTAAAACTCCAACAACCAACCAACCAATCTCGATTTGCAGACCTTCCAACCACTCCGATTTCAGCAAAATCATTTTGATTTTCAGATTGATTCCACCATTCTATGTGTAATCTCGATCATTCTGTGATAACGCCTATTTTTCAACATAAAACTGTTGTCAGGACTTTCCAGGCCCCCTACCAACCCTGGGATAAGTTTGTTTGTTTTACGTCGTAGCAACATCTAAGGTCATATCAGGACGGGTACAGACTTGTGACAGTGCACACTCATGGCAACTTTATAGTGCTGTCCCACTGGGAAACCAGGCCGCCGGCACCATGACCTGGTATCCCACTCAGTCACATTATCCTGACACTGAGCACACCAGCCCCCTGGGATAAGAATACTAGACTAATAATGATACGGCAGTGGGATATCGGGTCATGATGAAGGCAGCAGTCACCCAGTACGGCAGCACTATGAAGTCACCATGAGTGCAAGAGTCGGTATCCATCCTGATGACTTTAGATTGCTGGGTCATAAACCACAAACAAACCCATTAGGTTCAGAACCTAAGATTTAAATAAATTTACTTAGGCCAAATAATTTTTTTAAGTTGGTGATTGTCCTTTTGATCTCGTTTGGTGGGGGGGGGGGGGGTTGTATTTTTTATAGTGGAATTACATAAACATAAATTTCAGTGCATGCACATGGTGTTACAGGGTTTACCGCTGTCCATATAACGTCTGGCATATCACGTAGAGATAATACATAATTGTTGCACAGATTGTGTGCTTACGAAAGTTGAATTGCTATTAGCCGGACACATTTTTAATTTTGGTAAAAATTGTTTTAAAAAATCAGTCAACGATTTTTCAGGCACGAGCGGGGACAATCACCAATTTATTTTTTCTTTCTTGAGGATTTATACTGCCTATCATAGATAAGTCTGAAAAGACTGTTTTCACCATTAGACAGGTCGATAGAAAGTCCAAGCCTACACTTTTACTGACCCAATGGACTTTTTACTTCCCACACCACAGACATGGTATGAGAGCAACTGGCCTTTGATGACGCTGCAAGTTATACACAGCGGTGGAAATCCAAATTGGCTGAGGTGGGGGCACGGGGAATCGAACCACTGACCTTCAGACCTAGGAAAAATTCAAGACTCTAACCACTCCGCCACCATACATTTTTATTTAGCCTTACTTACACACCAGTAACTGCCATATATGCAAATCAAAACAAAACACGTGGTTAATAAAAAAAAATCAGTTTTTATTGATTCTTTGAACCTTTAAAAACATGGCACCCATTTCAGTGCAAGGGCGGTGCAGTGTGAACTAATATGAACAAGGCATCTTGAGTACACGGGCACGTTGTACCAACAAGTCAGTCCACTCACACAAACATAACATTGCCAAGCCTAGAAGACGAACAATAATTGCATTCAATCTCTAGTTCTTTTTTTTTGTATAATTAATTTTGCCAAATTTATATGCGAGTCCATATACAGTTCTGTTTGCGAGGCGCATATCTATAATCTAGGTACATTCGCCATTTACGAAAGTTAGGTGTTAACCTCTGGTAAACCATGCCCATAACAGAACCAATCACCAACAAATAAAAAATATATATATATTGAATGAGACGGTTCCTTTTTTGGACGATAACCAGTTATGGTATATATTTATTTATATGTATGTGTGTGTATACATATACGGTATTATGTATATACAGTGGAACCTCGTTATAATGCGCCCAAATTTAGTGCGAATTCTAATATGACGCAATGATTCATTGGACTCAGATATTTTTAATTCAAAGGTAATTCAGTAAACCGAAACCCGATTTCGCGCGGCCCCACTATTTTCGTGGTGACATTTTGTGGACCCCAACGATCGCACTATAATGGGGTTCCACTGTTCATGTATACAGATACACACACACTTGCACAAGTATAGATACCTGTAGAATTATGAGATAATTGATGAGTGAATCTGTTTGGTGTTGAATACTCATTAAGGTTACCTTTACTTAAACATTATTATATAAATTCATTTCATCCAGATAACAACATAGTAAATTGACCCAAACTGAATTTATATCAAAACATGCAATTTTATATCAAACTAGACGGAATTGTCGAGACTTTGATGAACTCGTTGAATATAATCGTTTACTTTCATTTCTTATTTCCTAAGGAATAGTTTCCCCGTGTGTGTGTGTGTGTGTATATATGTATGTATGTATATACACATGTGATATATATATGTACAGTAAAACCTCTCTAAATCGACCGACCATGGGACCGACTTTAAATGGTCCATTTAGGGAGGTGGTCAGATTAGGGAGTTTTTTTTTTATATATCATTACAATGGCCAACCGTTTGGGACCCAAATAAAGCAATCGATATAGGGGAGTGGTCGATCTGTGGAGGTGGTCGGTTATAGGTTTTACTGTATGTATGAATAGATGTGGGTGTATGTATCAGGGATGAAAGTGGTCTCCGGGAAAAAAAGCGGAAATGCTGATATTCTCCCATAGGTTTAGCATTGGCAGGGAATCGCGGGAAAATTCCCGGAAGTTGGGTATCATATATATTGGTATACGCTGATAGTGCTGCGCCGTTTGAAGCATGTATTTGTAGTAGTGCTGCGGCAACTGCACTACATATTAGTATACGCTTATGGTGCTGCAGCGTAAAACAGTAGAGCCTATATGTTAATCGTGCTGCATGATTGAAAAATCCCGGAAATCCGCGAAATCGCGGAGATCTTTCATCCCTGATGTATGTATATGCATAGATTATATATATACACATGTGATATATATATATGAATAGATGTATGTATGTATGTATACATGTATGTATGTATGTATGTGTGTGTGTATGTATGTATGTATGTGTGTGTGTGTGTATATATATAATAATAAAAAATAAACACGTTATCTGCAATTCGATTACAGAGAATTAAGTTACTTCAGAACGTTGTGACAAATTATCGCACATAGCCCTAGATTTCTGACAGACCCCGACAACAAACACCCAATGCTACCATCCAAATCCTAAATACCTCTATAACAATCAATTTTTACACACACAAATTTATTTCCAGCCCCGACCATGTAAGAAATTACCCTTAGCCGATCTTTCAAATTGTAATGGAACCCATTATGATATATGTGTATTCTTATGTAGATTTATAGGCATTGATTGAATCAGGCTACTTCTTAATTTTAACAAGTTTAACACTATAAAGAAGTCAAATAACAATAGCGTGATGATGATAGCTTTTCACCACACAAGCCCTCCCAACCCCGTCCCATGTGAGGTATGACAATAAATGATGCTTAACCCTTTCACCACGGTAAGGCCATGTTTGGACATTATTTTTCCCTCTTTGCGCACCTGACCTGTAGCAGCGTCTGGAGGCACCAAAAAGTCATCTGCTGAGTGGCAGCGGGGAGCATTCATTGAATCAGAGATGAAAGTGCGTCTCCGCAAAAAAAAACAACAACCGGAAATCAAGCTGGGATTATTACAGCAACAACGAATTTCCATGAAAATATGGATCCCCCCCCCCCCCCCCCCCCCGCAGGATTGGCTAGCACTGTCGGGGAATCGTGGGCAAAATGCCGGAAGTCAGGTTTCAACTATCCTTGTTGTGGGTATATTAAGTGTTATGTTCTAGTAACGTTATATAAGAACGGAATTCAAACCGACCAATTTTGGGAACACATTCTGATTCTGTGACATTTTGTTTTAACATTAATCGGTAAATATTTTTAAAAACTTGCGGAAATCCGCGAAAACTTTCATCCCTGAATATTGAATGCAGACTTGTTTTTTTTTAAAGTTGAATAATCCGATGTTTCTACCATGTTTTAGATCAAACAAATTTATATTAATTTTTTTATCATTATAATCTACTTGACTTTAAGTAACTTTTTTAAAGCGCTAACTTTAGAGAGATTAACTTTGACGTACACATTGAAATGCTAGACATGGGTTTTGTGTACCCATGTTTGAGCCTAGCACAGGAGCGCCAAACTGCAATGAATGTTTAACGAGTGCACCCGAATCTAAATTGGAAATGTAGGTCAATCGTTTATGTTTCTTTTGTTATTGAAAATTTGATGCGTTCACCGGATTACGCAGCGTTAAAGCTGCAATCTAATGAAAACATCAAATTTTCAAAACCAAAACAATGTCAATGATCTAGATTTTATTCTACATATCTAACTTGGATACTAGTGCACTTATTAAACACTTGTCACCACATAGAATGGGACACTGAGCCAATTTAATAGAACCCGTTACTGCAGAAGCCTAAGATGTCGCGACTTTCAGCGTGCTTGCCAAAATTAATTTTGTACGTTTGTACTTCAAATATCTCAAAAGTTAGCCATTTAAAATAAAAGTTATTTCAAACTAAAGTAAGGTAGATCATAACAATCAACCTAATATATTTATCTGAGAAAATGACAGAATCTCCGAACCATCGGACTGTGCAACTTTAACGAATGTAGACCAATTCCAGCTGAGCACGCTAGGTTTAAGTAAAAAAATGGATGCCAACATCCGACATTTAATCAAGAGGCGATGACAGAAATGCAACTTCGTGGTGGATGGGTTAAGGTGATGATGAATAATGAGTGATAATTCGATGCTAAGATTTCAAGAATGCCATTGTGTACAAAAATGCACTATGGTCACTTGTGAGAGAAACACTGCTCTATTAAATCGTCTACAATAGCCTACACTGTCACCCAGTCCCGTGTGTTCAAACCCTTTCCTCCACCCTCCAAACCTCACTTACCAAATCTATCACAAAATCATTCCCCTTCCACGATGCTACTTTGCATAGGCGTTTAGTCCTCCGACTCTATCAATAAACATTTCAGCTCCACACTATATGGCGCACTCATCTGTCTAGCGCGTAGTAGTACGCATGCGCTTGGCTTTGATAGTGGAGGATGCGCTGCGGATATCCTCCAAGCGACAGTATCCATGCGGCTAGGCGACTGACGTAGGGAGGTAGGCATGACCCTTAACAAAGTGAATCAGTATTCTTGCGAGCTTCTGCTTTCGCATTTATTGCTCACACTATGTGCAACTATGTGTGTGTGTGTGTGTGTGTGTGTGTGTGTGTGATATATCGCTGCCCATATGGTCCATTCTCTTTTAACAGACGACTGTGCGCAGGCTGTGATCTACCTTATAGTTGTAATACATATATAATAAAACCACTCCACCTGCAAATCAAACACGCATAGATAGAACCCGGTACATAATACAGGCACGCTTCAACCACCATTTTACATTGTGCTCAATATCTGTTTTGTTCTATTTATATAATATAACAAACACTATTCCTCTGCTGGCCTATTTCACCAGTAGTAAACTGTTTAGGTATAATATATATAATATAAATATTATACATGATATAATTATATATAATATAAATATTATATATAAAATAATTATATACAATATAAATATATATAAGATAAATATTATATATGCTATATATATAATATTTACATAATATATAGTATATATAATATTTATATAATGTATATTATATATACTACATATATACTATTTATATAATATATATAATATTTATGTAATATATGTTATATATAACACATTTATTATATATAACATAAAATATATATATATATATTATATACATATATGTATATATATCTCTTTTAATACAATATCCAACAACCAGTCTCCCTGCCCCACCCATCACCATCCCTTCCCAGTCCCTTGTAACCATGGCGACTGTATCGCTCACGGATAGCTGCCCCTTGTGCGCACCCTGGTGCCTTCTTTGCTGACTACAAGGCCAGGTGAGTTCGGTGGGCTCATGTTGAGTCATCTGATTCAGACTCCGATGCGGACGCACTCTCAGACGCAGACTCTGAGCTTCCGGACACTTCGCTGGATGTGTCACTTGCGGTCTCCGCGTCACTCCCAGAGTCAGAGTCAGACTCTTCTGCTGCTTCCTAAAAGAAAAATCAGAAATCAGCAATAATTTAAAACTGCGGTACACAGTAAAACTTTCCAACCACCTACACAGATCGACCACATCCCTATATCAATCGCTTTATTTGGGTGGCCGGAGGGGGAGGAAGAGGGGGAGCGCAACAGCTTCGCTGCCCTGCAATGACCCCCAGCTCATTCAACACATTTATTTAGATAAATGTTAGGTTGACCAGTTATAATCTATTTTACTCTTTTATATTAAAAGGTTAGCTTCAGAGAAATCTGAAAAGAAAACCTGCCAAATTAATTTCGGTGTGCACAGTGAAAGTGATGTTTACCCATTGGCGAGCATTCGCACAGCGGCACCAAACAGTGTTAACGCATTAACAGGTGCACCAGTACCTGAGTTGGATATGTAGAGTCAAATCTAGGCGCGTGGTTTAGTTTAGAAAATGTTATGCCTTCATCGGATTATGCAGCTTTACGAATTCCTCTGAATTCCAGCACATGCAATGGTAGAACATTGCGTTGTTTCAGTCACTCACCTTCGAGGGCCCATTCTGGACGGGTTTCGGGGCCTCGGCCTCACTCTCGTCATCGCTGTCACTCCCCGAGTCACTGTCGTCACTGTCATTGTCATCACTGTCATCGTCACTGTCGTCATCGTCCGAAGAATCGTCGCTCTCCACCTCCTTCTTCACCTGTAACGCAATGGAAGCACTGATAAACAGGCGTGTAGCAGGGACTCTGCGACATATTGGGGAGAACATGAAGAGTAAGGCGGCTCTGTGAAAACTCACTCCCCAGGTTGGTTGGTTGTTGGGAG
This sequence comes from Branchipolynoe longqiensis, assembly GCA_030323885.1. Lineage (NCBI taxonomy): Eukaryota > Metazoa > Annelida > Polychaeta > Phyllodocida > Polynoidae > Branchipolynoe > Branchipolynoe longqiensis. The sequence goes on from CM059198.1 coordinate 71,254,474, forward strand.
TTATACGTCCTGGCAACATTCAAGGTCATATCAGGACTTATGACTGCGCATTCACGGCAACTTTATAGTACTGTGCCATTGGGAGACCAGATTGCCAGCACCATGACCTGAAATCCTCACTCACATACATTATCCTGACACGGCCAACCAGTCCTTGCTCTAGTCTAATAATGCCGAGCGCCTGGCTAGGAAGCGACAAGTTTCAATTTAGTAAATCATTGATTTGACTCGACTGGGAATCAAACTCCAGATCTCCCAAACGGGAGGCCTGCGCTCTAGCAATTCGGCCACCGCATCCGGTACCAGGGATGGAGATGTCCGCGGGAATTACAGAAAAACCATTCATAATTATTTAGACCTCTATTTGTGGGAGACAGTCTGTAAATATCACTGTTAATATTTTTTACAATCCAAAGAATGCTAGGATTAGGCCCCTCATCCCAATAATCCTAACATAAAAACTGCCAAAATGTGACCAATGTGATAACCTGACGAGGAGTTCGAACATGGTTTTTTATTTAACCTCTTCTCTCCCCGCAATCCCCTTCTGAACATTGGTCAGATCATAAAGAACATTGTAGTAGTCCGCAATGCGCCCCACTACCACTTGGTGGTGGCAGTGACTACGCTCACCTGTTTGCTCAGAAGTAGCAACAGGTGGCAGCACGCTAGCAGGCAGTCCCGAAGGTGGACTGTTCGAGTTACTGCTAGCGGCCACCCCCCCGAGGGAGGTTAGGTGCTACCCGTCTGGGAAGCATTAATCACAGAGTAAAGGGTTCTAACCAGGGTTCCTACAAAAGGTTCGCCACCAGATTCAAGAACATTTTCAAGGAGACACGCAACATTTTAATACCAAGATTTTATACAATCTACTAAAAAATATGTAATGTTTGGAGAACAATTCCACAAAATTAACTGCTATGATTTTGTCAAAAACAAATTCATCTCAATTTTCCTGTCACATGTTATAATCAGGGTTCATACGAGAAGTTGGCCACTAGATTCAAGAGCATGCAGTTAAATTTAAGAACATTCGAGGGTACTCGAGGAACCAAAAAATCTAAATTCAAGAACATTAAAGACTTTTGGTGACGCGCGCGAACCCTGGTTCTAACCACTTGCTTGCTTGTGGGGTTGTTCGTAACCTTACTGGCTGCAGAACTGCAGCAATATTGAAAGGCACCGATAAATCGGTCCGATCTTTGGTTGAAGATTAATCTTCAGTAGGGACGGTTGTAGAAGCTGGGGGGGGATGTCTTTACAACATTGAAAATGGTGAAGCATTGGGGGGGCCCCGAATCTCTCCGGTCCAGCGGTAGCAGAGCACTCGTATCCAGTCGACAATAGCAAGGGCTTAGGAGGAAGGGATGGGCAAAGGGGGGTACAGCGGTTCCAGCAACAAGAACAAAGCGAGAGAAGATAAGGTAGAGGGCCCCACCCAAGCACACAACTCCCCTGGTCAGGGGGAGAAGTATGCCTGGCAGAAATAGAAAGGTAGAGTCTAGGAAAGAGAAATGAGGAGAGTTGAATCAAAGGACTGTCTATTTGCCCGATAGCGACCATCCAGCGAGCCAAAGACACGGACAGAGTAAGGGTAGAAAGTGAAATGCTGGCGGGCTCCCCCTCCTGGAACTCTTTTCAGACATATCAAGGAGGAGCAAGGCCAGCGGAGAGGAGATACAGAGAAGTGTGGACGAAGTGCGGTCCGGATAGCAAGTGTTCTAACCACTAGGCGCACAGCTGCTTCAACAGCTCAGGCCAGGACTCACCGGCGGCGGCGGCGGTTTCTTAGGCGACTTTGCAGCGGACGGTGTGCTTCTTTTCACTTTACGCGCCAATTCTAGCTCTTCGTACTTCACAGCATCAGCCTTTGACAAACCCTGAAACGATTTTTTTTTTAAATAAAAAATTGTAAACACAATAGAAATGTCACTAAAATAAATGTGTACTAAATAAAAATATATGGTGTGAATTCCATTAATCATTCCACACGCCTAAAACAAAGAAATGTATTTTAATACATGATTAAAGACCAGTCCTGTGGCACAGATGTGATTTATTTTAAAAATAAATGTATTGACTAGAAAAAGAAATTATTTAAAAAATAAATTGTACTCGCATGTATGTATGTGTATATCAGAAATACATACTCTGTATAACACAACAAACATTAATCCTGACACAAAATAACAACAAAGAAGACATTAACAATAAAGAGGAACATTAAAAGAGGAATAATTGGATGTAATGTACCCCAAGGTTACTCCGTCGCTGATCAACTAACTCCTCGTACAGAGCAAAGTCTGAACGGGACAAACCCTAGAAAAACAACAATGTTTTGTTTGTTTGTTGTTTTTAATGTTCTAGCAACATCTACGGTCATATCAGGACGGCGAAAAACAACAAAAATATACTACTGTCGTGGTGGGTGGTGTGAAAATAGGAAATATTGCCCCTAGAGCAGGATTCAAATCCACATCTCTTGGCATTCCGGGGCTAGCGTACTGACCATTACACCACGTAGGCTCCCTGATGCAATCACCCTACGCTATCCACGCCTACTTGTCTATGTGTGGGTACCAGACAGGATGGTCGAATGAGTTGAGCGTCCGTCTCCCGTTTTGTTAGATAATGGAATTCTAACCCACGGGTTCGAACCCTGGTCGAGTCAAACAAATGACGTAAAATTTGATACGTGTCGCTTCCTAGCCAGATGCTCGGCAGTATTAGGATAGGGCAAGGACTGGTTAGCTCAATGTGTGGATAATGTGACTGAATGCACCAGAACTAGAAAAATAATTTATTATGATTATATTTTTTAATAATTGAAAGTTGTTTATATAGATATTTCCAGACTAAGTAGGGAAATCATAGGCAGAAACTGTGGCATCAATTTCAGAATATATTTTAAAAACCAAGCTGCAAATTCCAGTAAACGCTTATTCCAGAAGCGGTTACCCATCTATTATAGGTTTTCCAGTTGATTGATTGGTGATGATTTTAGGAGCGGGATGTAGCTTAGGCAGTAGAGTGTCCACCTGTGAAGATGTCGGTCATCCGATCGATCCTGCTCAGTGGACACATTTGCAGTTTTTTCAATTCCAATCAGTGGTCCATGACTGGTTCATCGAAGGTATGTGCTGTCCTGTGTGTGGGAAAGTGCATATAAAAGACCCCCCCCCCCCCCGCTGCTTATCAGAAAGAGTAGCCTATGTGGCGGCAGCAGGTTTCCTCCAAAGAAAATGTCAGAATGACCATGTTTGACGTCCAATAGCCGATGATAAAAATCAATTTGCTCTAGAGGTATCGTTAAATAAAACAAACTTTTGATGATTATTTTATGCCAAGTCAGCACCAAAGGCCATATTCACGGCGAAAGGTGAGTAGAATTTATTCAGTTAATTTGGTTTACCTTTAAAAAAAAAAATGTATGTCAGTAAATTCTAATATAAAGATTCTCATTAAAATAGTTAAATATGCTAATAAACGGTAACATTTTAAAAAGGGTTAATAGCCCAGCTGTTCTCAAGAACTTTAAGAAGTGTTTGTGCTCTACATTGGTCAGGTTTTGCATGCTATTTACATAAAACAAATTGTTGGTGTCAGGTAATAAAACCTACTAATTGCTTTACGCTGTGTCGACAGCATGGGCCATATTCATGGCGAGAACAGTTTTGTAAAATATTCCGATAAAATGCATTGGTGGGGGAATGCAAATGGTCTATAATGGTAAATGGTGCATGGTAAATGGTGCATGAATGTATTTATGTAGTTGCTGGTGATACTTTACTTATGGTCAATAGTCATTGTGTATTAGTGAGATAGTGTGAAAGAGGCACTAGAGATAGTGTGTAAGGGGCACTTAGAGATGTACCCACTACCCGCTCCGTTAGTCACGGATCACCACAGACTCAGCTCAGGCAGGTGGTGGCCAAGCAGCCACACAGCATGGTGGTGGTGGTGGGCAGATCACTGTAGCCATGGTGACACAGGAATGCTTGATGTTCATTGGTGGAACTGTAAATGCTTGATTCTCATTGGAGAACACGGTCAGGCGGGATGCCATACCAGATCCATGTACCACTATAAATAATAAACCTGAGGGCATTGTCTCTCTTGCTACTTTCATTCTTTATACTCTTCCTTTCTCTTCTTGCCTGTATTGATTTCATTATAGCCTGCCTACACAACCACAGATTCCAGCCGTGGACTTTCTAGTTTGTTAAAATCCAAACGATCGCTTTTACATGTAAAAGCATACAATCAATTATGTGTCAATAGACACTCATGAATTTAAACTAATTCACAATCATAATAATTTGTGGTCATGGTAAATACCATTTGAGATGAAAGTTTTTTTCATTGATGGAATTTGTTTAATAAGCTATATGAGGTGGTACAAACCAGCTGTTTAAATGACTGGGTGGGGGGTGGGGGGTGGGGGGAGGCTAACACCAAATATATTCCGGGGGCGGGTTCCCCCCTTTTACTAAGGCACCAGTTAAGAGTGGTCAATGCAGTGGCGGGTGAGGACCACTTGGTCTTGCTGACACTTTGCTTGAAATTGTGTGTGTTGGCGCTTCTACAAATGGGATGACGTTGTGCATAGTTTTACGGCTGTCTGACATCACCTACCACAGGACTAACAACAAATGCGGCCACTTAAGCAACACACTGACAAATCTATAACAAATAGCTATGTATTTTTTAAAGACGAGTAACTCGCTGCTCAAGATAAAAACTTACAGCTTTGAACTTCTTGAGATCGGCGTAGTACTTTGACCAGAGCTTCTCACGCTTTGCTTTGTATGAGTTGCGCTGTGCCTCTGTCATCGCCTTCCACTTCTCGGAGATGACCGCCATGCGTTGCTGCGAGTGGATCGCTGTCAACTTCACCAGCATCTCCGTTGAGAACAGTTGGTACCCGCTCCTGCAACATCGAGCACATTGAACCTCCGGTGTAAACAGCCACCACATACTTTCAATAGTACCACAACACAATATTATAGCCGGAATAAAATCACCTTTATTACATTCTCAGTGTCAGACTAGGTTAGTTAGTTAGTTAGTTAGTTAGTTAGTTAGTTAGTTAGGTGTGATTGTTTAACGCGGTGTTGGCAGCAAAGGCCATTATCACGGCGAGAAGTGTTCAAATCTTATGTTGTATAATTATTATCAGGCCATCGCTTTTACACAGAATGTAAAGCACACAATCAACTAGGTGTCAAGAGACACTTTTGAAGTTAAAAGCTCACAATTACAAAAATAACAAATTTGAGACCAGACAGCAACAAGCATAACTTTTTAAGCCATTGCCTTGACTTAGTCATGGTTCAAACCCACATCCAACAGAGGAAGAGAACCACCGCTCTTACCGCATAGGCATTTGGTCCAGTCACAACATAATGTACTTTAATGGTTGTTGTAGTTTTACGTCCCGGCAATATCTAAGGTCATATCAGGATGGTTACCGACTTGTGACAGTGCGCACTCATGGCGACTTTATAGTGCTGCCCCACTGGGAAATCAGGTCACCAGCACCATGACCTGATATTCCACTCAGTCACATTATCATGACACTGATCTAACCAGTCCTTGGCCTATCCTATTAATGCCGAGCGCTAGGCTAGGAAGCAACAAGTATCAATTTTATAAGTCATTGGTTTGACTCGACTGGGAACCAAAGCCCCAATCTCCCACACGCGAGGCCCCGGCTCTACCGATTCGGCCACCGCGCTTTGATTAAATAGCTTTAAAACACAAACAAACAAACAAACAAACAAACAAACAAAGGGTAAAGAAACGCACCCTGGTGGTTTTCTTGGCTCCCCTGGGAATTGCACAGTTCTCCCTCGATGGTTACTAGTAGGCGCTGTCAGCGGTGTCCTGACAGGATCAAACAGACAAAGGTTTGTTAGCAACATGAGACACCGCCTCAACAGATGAAGGTTCGTTAGCAACATGAGACACCGCCTCAACAGACGAAGGTTTGTTAGCGACATGAGACACCGCCTCAACAGACAAAGGCTCATTTGCGACATGAGACAGCACCTCAATATGACACACCCAATACAACACACCCAATACAACACACAAAGTTGGCCACCAGATTCAAGAATATTTTCAAGAACCATAGAAAGTAATTATTATGAATGCTGTAATGTATTTACAGTCATCAATATCATTCCAAACTTATAACACATTTTCAAATTGTTTGTTTATTGGGAATTTACATTCTAGCAACATCTAAGGTCACATTAGAATAGGTATCAACATCTGACAGTGTGCACTCATGGCAACTTTACAGTGCTGCCCCACTGGTTGGCCTGACCACCGGACTGGGCTGCCGGCACCAAAATTCAATACCCCACTCAGTCACATTATTTTGATACTGAGCAAAGCAGTTCTTGCCCTATCCTATCAATAACGAACACGAGGCTAAGGAGTGGTTAGTCTAAATTTAGTAAGTGACTGGTTTCAAATGGTCGGGGTTTGAACCCACGACCTTCTGCATGTAAAGCCATCCATTTTTGAGACGATCCACTCCAATCCTATTTAAGACAGACTATTTAAGACCTAGATTATTAAAAAGTATGTTTAAAGGCCATGAAGTCAGCTGATTCTAAATAAGACTGAAAACCTGAAACCCATGTATATTTTGTTCGTTCTTAATTAATATATGTAAATAATATAAATAATACTTTTCTCATTATGATTATGTCCTTAAAGTTGCATAGTCCGATGGTTTTTGAGTTTGTCATTTTCTGTGATAAATATATTAGGTTGCTCGTTATAATCTACCTTACTTTATTCTGAAGTAACTCTTATTTTAAATGGTTAACTTTCGAGATATTTGAAGTGCAAACATGCCAAATTAATTCTGGCAAGCACACCAAAGCTCAATAGGCTTCTGCATTAACAGGTTCTACTAAATTGCCTCTGTATTCCCTTCTGTGTGGCAACAAATGTTTAATAAGGGCATCGGTATCTAAGTTAAACATCTAGAATCAAACTAGATCATTGCTTTGGCTTTGAAAATTTGATATTTTCATCGGACTATGCAGCTTTAAAGTTGCAGTCCGATAAAAGCATACATTTTCAACAGAAAAATACTTATTTAGGTTTTTTTGTTTTTTTTGTTCAAGTGTTTTTATTCCTCTGAATAACATGTTGTCAGTGCTAATGCACTGGTCTTCCAGCCCTAATCACAATTGCCTCTACACAGTAAACAAATCTACAACAATATACAAATAGACAATTACAGGAAAATAAGCAAAACATCGTTACATGAATGATAGTTAAAGAACAAGATAAGAAAAATAGAAAAACATGCGGGGAGGTAACTAAGTTAGACTAGTATGGTAGGCATTAGTAGGGGTGGGGCACAGCTGGTTATCTTTCTAGTAGTAACATACTCTTTGAAAGGGTGATGGGGGATGTAGGGTGGGCCTTTGTGATTTAACTTACGTTCATGGTAATCTCAGGTGGGGCCTATTGAGTTAGTAAGTACGTTAATATTGATTAATCATGTACCTCAGTAGGATCCAACTACAATCATTTCCAGGCTCATTCCATTGTAGATGAGTTTTTGGTCTAGTTGGCCGCTACTGGTTGGGTTTACAGTGTTTGTTTGGGGGTGGGGGAGCGGGGGGACAGGGAAAGGAACGGCAACACCGACCCAGTGTATCATTGATCTGCTTTGGCCTAGGCTGGTTGATTTAAATGTGCATGGAGGTTTATCTTGAAAGTTTTGTAACAATCACTGTTCCTGACACGTGCTGGTAGTTGGTTTGAACCTACATATCCAACTTAGATACCAGTGCACTTATTAAATATGTTCTGCTATATAGAAGGGCATACTAAGTCAATTTAATTGAACCTCTTACTACTGAAGCCTACGGCGACAGAGTTTTGTCAAGTTTGCCCAAATTAATTTGGCTTATTTACACTTCAAATATCTCCTAAGTTAGCCATTTTAAATCAAGGTTACTTCAAATTAATGTAAGGCAGGTTATAAACAATCAACCTAAAATATTCATCTCTGAAAGCGATAGAAATTCAAAACCGTTGCACTATGCAACTTTGACATGATACAGGTTCTTCTACCAGCAGTATTTAGCATACTATACAGGATATTTTACTCATTACTCACGAGTTATTCGTTATTTGCGATTTGTGTTCTTCCTCCATCTTCTTGTACTTGGCCTGAAAAAGGTATTCAACAGATACAGCTACCAGTTTCATCAGTTCTGGGGAGAATATGATTGGTTGGTTGGTTGTTGGAGGTTTACGCCCTGGCAACATCCAAAGTCACATCAGGACAGGTACCAACTTGTGACCTCGCACTCATTGTGACTTTATAGTGCTGCCCCACTGGGAAATCAGCGCTGCCAGCATGACCTGATATCCCACTCAGTCACATCATCCTGACACTGAGCTAACCGGTCATTTCCCTATCATATTAATGCTGAGCACCAGGCTAGGAAGCGACAAGTATCCCATTTTATAAATCATTAGTTTGATTCGACCGTGAAATGAACTCCCGACCTTCGCCCCGCGCTCTACCGATTCGGCCACTGTGCCCGTTGTATGAAAGGGGAAGATCAGTCAACACTCGAAAGACTACCACTGATTTCCTTCACGTTCAATATTGGAGAAAAGCAGATGTCGTCAATGATGGAGGCATGGCTTATTATTCTTTACCACGACAAATTGTTGACAAGTGACGCCTCTGCATGACTTTAGAGCTCAGGTCAAACACACACGAAACCATGTATTTCACACAATGGAAAAATAGCCTAGTTTCAGTGTGATGCGTTAACAGATAACAATTTTACACTACATTAGAAAGTACATTACATGTGGGAAAACAATTCGAAATGACCCATTCAAATTAAACACATGACTCAATTTTTGTCTACAAGTGACTCCCACAAAAATAGACACAAGCCGTTGACTGACCCCCCCAACAATTTTTTATTGAGGGCCCTGCTTGATGATGATTGATTGATTGATTGGTGGTTTCTTTACCAGGGATGAAAGTGGTCTCCGGGAAAAAAAGCGGAAATGCTGATATTCTCCCATAGCATTGTCAGGGAATCGCGGAAAAATACCGGAAGTCAGGTCTGAACTAAGCCTTGTTGTGATTGCATTATCGCCCATATCTAACAGTTTCTTGCTTAGGTTTTATGTTCTAACTACATCTAAGGTCACATCAGAACAGGATTAGAACCACCCAACTGTTGTCATATCCCATCTTTTGGAATTTTGTTTAACATTGATCGGTGGATATAAGAAATCCCGGAAATCCGCGAAACTGCGGAGGTCTTTCATCTCTGCTTTACGCCGTGTCGGCAGTATAGGCCATATTCACGGCGAGAATTGTTTCGTTTTTTATTCAACTGTTGCTTTTACAGAATGCAAAAGCACATAATCAATTTTGTGTCGGTAGACACTGGATTTAAAAAGCTGCTCCTGCTGCTGACCGTGTCACCGATCCATTTCGCCATGTGGACAGGAAAATCACCCTTTGTTTTTTGGTGATTTACATCCTAGCAACATCTAATGTCCTGTCGAGTACTGAATTGCGACAGTGCACACCTATGACAACTTTATGATAGTCCCAGCACTATCCTAGCTCCATTCCAATGATAGTCTCAGCACTATCCTAGCTCCATTCCAATGATAGTCTCAGCACTATCCTAGCTCCATTCCAATGATAGTCTCAGCACTATCCTAGCTCCATTCCAATGATAGTCTCAGCACTATCCTAGCTCCATTCCAATGATAGTCTCAGCACTATCCTAGCTCCATTCCAATGATAGTCTCAGCACTACCCTAGCTCCATTCCAGTACAGACAATCATTGGAGAGCGTTCCACTGGTCTTGTTGTGACTGTATTATCGCCCATGCCGATGGTGTAATGACATCAGTGTTAGTAATGGCGTAATGGAATGTTAGATAACACTGGTGTAACTGGTGTTAGATAACACTGGCGTATTGACATCACTGTTACATGACAATGGTGTGTAATGACGTCAGTGTTAGATAACAATGGCATGACATCAGTGTTAGATAACAATGGTGTAATGATATCAATGTTAGATGACAATGGTTTAATAACATCAGTGTTAGATAACAATGGTGTAATGACATCAATATTACATAACAATGGTGTAATAACATCAGCATTGGATAACAATGACATTATGACATCAATGTTCGAAAACGATGGTGTAATGATATCAGTGTTAGATAACATCAGCGTTAGATAACAATGGTGTAATGACATCAAAGTTACATAACAATGGTGTAATAATATCAGCATTAGATAACAATGGCATGACATCAGTGTTCGATAACAATGGTGTAATGATGTCAGTGTTAGATAACAATGGTATAATGATATCAATGTTAGATGACAATGGTTTAATAACATCAGTGTTAGATAACAATGGTGTAATGACATCAATGTTACATAACAATGGTGTAATAATATCAGCATTAGATAACAATGACATTATGACGTCGATATTAGATAACAATGGCATGCCATCAGTGTTAGAAAACAATGGTGTAATAATATCAGTGTTAGATAAAACGGTATCAATGATATCAATGTAATAACACCAGTGTTAGATAACAATGACATAATGACATCGATGTGAGATAACAATGGCATAATGACATCAATGTTAGATAACAATGACGTAATAACACCAGTGTTAGACAACAATGGTGTAATGACGTCAGTGTTCGGTTACAATGACATAACGACATCAGTGTTAAACAATGATGTAATTACACCAGTGTTAGATAACAATGGTGTAATGACATCAGTGTTAAACAACAATGGTGTAATGGTGTCAGTGTTGGAGAACAATGGTGTAATGATATCAGTGTTAAAAAAACAACGATGTGTGATGACATGTGACATAAAAAGCAAAGAACACGATTGATTACACATGTATAAGCAATTAAAGTCCCGTTAATTGGGCAGGGCGCTTTCAAATGGGCCTCAAACTTTCGCAACAACCTATCGGGATTCACTCCATCCACCAAAGTAGGACTCTTACATATGTTTATGCGTATGTGTCTTTTGATTACAGTATGTTGCAAACTGAAATCCACAAAGTGTACATGGCATCAAACATGCAGTCAGCAGTGTCAACGGGAAGACTGAAAGGCAAAGAGTCAAGTGTATAAAAACTCAACCAATTTTTATTTTAACCCTATTAGTCCTATGTCACAGTGTTCATGAATCCAAATAAACGAGGAATTGATCTCGGAAGTAATCTCAAAGAAAGCACAGGATGCAAGAAAATAGAAACTGCATCCGACAATGGGGTTGAAAACATGCAATAAACCATCATCTACGTGGTAATTAAGTTTCAAATACAGTAACGTTGCGCACTCTGAGACTACCAAACTCCTATCCAAAGTAATAAACCAAAAATCACAAGCACAAATGCACATAAGAGAGATTTGATAAAGAACCAAATATGACACAAAAAAAGTATGTTATAACAATTTCTCCAAGACACATGCGGAGATAGCGCAGGAGTCGAGAGACACGCCGTCAGGGGCACGTCTGGTTTGTTACGGAGGAGAATGCAGGAGAGGAGGCGTGCTGGGAGGCGGAGGAGAGGTGCAGGCGCAGAGGTGGTGGCTAACTACAGCTGGCCGGCCGGTTACCTTTTTGTCAGCGGGCAGTGCGGTGAACTCCTTGGCGATGAGCCGGGTGAGCTCCTGGTGGTCGAGGCCTGGGTGTTTGGCGCGGTACTTGTCCCGCTTCTCGTTCACAAACAGGAACAGTGCCGACACGGGCTGCTGCGGCCGGCCGGCACCTGGCGACTGTCAACGAGACTACTGTCAACCACCGCACAAGCTTACTCACCAGCTCACCAACCACCCCGCCCCAGCAAGACTTGCGTAATTGCACCACACAAGCCCTGCCCCATCCTGGCTCATCTGGAAAGCCTCGCCCTGTCTCACCCTGCAAGCACCAACCATCTCGCCCTGCAAGCTTCAACCAGTCTCACCATGCAAGTTTCACCCTGCAAGCTTCACCCCGTCTCGCCCATCAAGCTTCACCCGTCTCACCCTGCAAGGTTCACCATGTCTCACCCTACAAGCTGCACGTCGTCTCACCTTGCAAGTTTCACCATGTCTAACCCTGCAAGCTTCACACCGTCTCGCCATGCAAGCTTCACCCCATCTCACCCGGCAAGCTTCACCGTCTCGCCCTGCAAGCTTCACCCAGTCTCACCATGCAAGTGTCACACCCTCTAGCCCTGCAAGCTTCACCCAGTCTCACTCTGCAAGCTTCACCCGGTCTCACCATGCAACCTTCACCCAGTCTCACGCTGCAAGCTCAACCCGGCTCATCCTGCAAGCTTCACCCGGTCTCACCCTGCAACCTTCACCCAGTCTCACCCTGCAAGCTCACCCTGCAAGCTTCACCCGGTCTCACCCCGCAAGCTTCACCTAGTCTCACCCTGCAAGCTCAGCCCGGCTAATCCTGCAAGCTTCACCCCATCTCACCCATCACACTTCACCATGTCTCATCCTGCAAGCTTCACGCTGTCTCACCCTGCAACTTTCATCCTGTCTCATCCCACAAGCTTCACCCCGGCTAACCCTGCAACCATCACCATGTCGCAACCTGCAACCATCACCCAGTCTCACCCTGCAAGCTTCACCCTGTCTCACCCTACAAGCTTTACCCATCTCGCCATGCAAGCATTCCCCCGCCTCACCCCATTTCACCCTGCAAGCTTCACGATGTCTTCACCCATCTTCACCTTTCAATCTTCATTCACCCTGTCATGCCCTGCAAGTTTCACCATGTCTTGTCCTGCAAGCCTTGCCTCCACAAGCATTACTCCGTCTTGACACTTTGCCCATCAAGTCTTGCACTGCCATCTTGCCTTCTTTTTAAAAATCTTCTGAAATTTGACTTTTGGTAAAATTGTGTAGTGCTAAGCATATTATAGGAAATTTGCCCATATGACCAAGTAAACCCGCTGAAAATTGGAAATTTTTCACTCCCATCAGCCTCTCTTTCGCCTCAATCATGTTATTCGCACTTGTCCATTTGCCTCACTTGTATTCCTTGCCTTGTTTCCTTACACTCTGGTCACAATCAAGTAAAATGTGTGCTTCATTGATTGATTGGTGGCAGTTTTACGTGGTATTGGCAGCAAAGGCCATATTTACAGGTATGCGCACTGACACCCAATTTGGGGGCGTGATTCCCACATTAGTAAGAGGGCGTCAGTGAGCCAAGAGTGGTGAATGTAGCAGGAGTCGAGGACCACTTGGACTCGGCGACTCTTCTCATGACTCTGTGACAGTTCTTCTACGAATGGGATGATGTCATGCTACTTGTTTGTTTCATTCATGTTGCCAATTTAAAGTTATGATTTACAAAGTAAATGGAATAAAGTGCCGCTGTTACAAACTTCTGAAAGGTCACATGCTTTGGAGAAAGGTGGCACATTTCCATAATTCTTTCGCACCGAAAATACGCAGGTGTCAGTCAGTCATGTTTCCTCCACGTTTTGGATGAACACAATTCCATAACTTTCAAGTACTGTAGGCCACCATATCCCAATACTTTTCCAGAACCATGAGTTACCATTTTCCACCTACTTAGTTCTGTGAAATGTTTTCTTTAGGTGTTATCACTTCCTTTGGTCTAGATGAAATGAACAAATCTTCATCCAACAACCCGCTGAATATTTATCCACCACTTTCCAAAGTTTCTAAAATGTCTTCCGTCAAAATTGTCCAAGTACAGTAAAACCTCTCTAATTCGACCAACCATGGGACCGACTTTAAATGGTCCATTTAGGGAGGTGCTCGGTTTAGGGAGTTTTTCATTTCATTACAAAGGGCAATCGTTCGGGACCCAAATAAAGCGATTGAAATAGGGGAGTGGTCGATCTGTGGAGGTGGTCGGTTAGAGGTTTTACTGTACTTTCAATGGGTTTTTTGGGGGGTATTTTTCTTTAATTTGATAGCAGATTTGTTTTGAATTTTCCAAACTTCCCAGGTTTTCAAGAACTCTGTGAAACTAGTGTTATTCACTTACACTTGTTCATACATGCTGAGATGCTCTACCTTCAACAGAGTATGTCTTAGAGAGAGGAGCCATTGGATGAGCTCCAATAAGGCTTGGGAGTTGGGGTAGCGTTTCTTAGACTTGGTTTTAGAGTGAAATGAAATACCATGTCATTGTTTACATGTAACCGCGACAAAAAAAAGCTGCAGCTAACAAACACTTGCATCAGTGAAATGAGAGGCCAACTAGGGTGTCAATTCTTAATCACTTGACGTGGGCGACGAGAAAGCTAAACCCTGAACCATGGCATACTTTGGATCCTCAGTTTCCTGTTGGTTGCTAAGTTTTACGTCATATCAGGACGGCCTTTGTTTCCTTCATGTCACAAACTACAACCCCCCGTCCCCGACCATTCCCATCCAACAAGAACAAAACTGCCTCACTCCCTCCACTCACATACCAATCTCCAATAAAATCACACCGGAAGTGAGTGCAGCACTACTACAGACGGACGAACGCCAGTAGACCTCATACGATTTAATTAAATTTAGTTATCAATTTGCCAATTTGGCAGTTAGTTGTCAATCTGGCAGTGTCAATATTGACAGTTAGTTACCAATTTGTCAATGTTGGCAATTTGCCAGGGTCATAACTGTCAATCTGCCAACTTTGGCAGTTAGTTGTCAATCTGCCAACCATGGCAGTTAGTTGTCAATCTGCTAACTTTGGCAGTTAGTTGTCAATCTGCCAACTTTGGTAATTAGTTGTCAATCTGCCAACTTTGGTAATTAGTTGTCAATCTGCCAACCTTGGCAGTTAGTTGTCAATCTGCCAACTTTGGCAGTTAGTTGTCAATCCACCAACTTTGGCAGTTAGTTATCAATCTGCCAACTTTGGTAGTTAGTTGTCAATCTGCCAACTTTGGCAGTTAGTTGTCAATCTGCCATCTTTGGTAGTTAGTTGTCAATCTGCCAACTTTGGCTGTTAGCTGTGAATCCGCCAACATTGGCAGTTAATTGTCAATCTGCCAACTTTGGCAGGCAGTTAAGTTGTTAATCTGCCAACATTGGCAGGCAGTTAAGTTGTCAATCTGCCAACATTGGCAGCCAGTTGTCAGTTTGCCAATCAACACCCGACCATAACTTGATGGCTTCATTCAACCGGCTATTGCTACATCCTCCTCATCAGCCACTGGATTAAACAGGTTTACGCCATTATCACCAAGACAACAAAGTCTACAAGGCGCTCACAGGACCACAAGCCGGCAGCACTAACCTGTGTCGCCAGTGTTGTCAACACCTTTGTGGTTTTCAGCAACTTCTTCCCGTCCGCGCTGAGCTTCTCTCGCTCCGACTCGGGCAGTTTCCTCAGGTAGATGGCCATCGCAGTTTTGTACTCGTTCATTTTCTGAAAACCAATCAGATTACACAAGTGGGAAAATGTATCCTGCTTTGTTCAGCAAATAATTACAGGAAAATGATATTTCAAGTTCATCCTAGATTTTAAATTCATGAAATTTAAGGACTTTCCAGGATGTATATGAACCAGGAAATTAAGTTCTGAACCAACTCTAGCAGGCATACCTGGACGGCATTCTTGTTGAACTTCTCGCGGTCCTCCTCCTTGAGTGCCTTCCAGCGGCGCGACACCTCAGCCATGCGCTCATTGCTCGGAATGTCGGTCAGCTTGGAGAGGACCTGTGACGTGAACAGTCCATAGCCGTTCCTGCAAGCAGCCATTGTTGGAGCAGAGTGAGCACAAATACAAACAAGGAATTGGCAGCTTCGCAGAATTCACCACCGAAAAGAAAAATTTATTTTATTTAACGATGCCTCTAGAGCACATCAATTTTTATCATCGGCTATTGGATGTCAAACATATGGTCATTCTGACATATTTCTTTGGAGGAAACCCACTGTTGCCACATAGGTACTCTTTCCGATAAGCAGCAAGGGGTCTTTTACGTCCTGGCAACATCTAAGGTTATATCAGGATGGGTACTGACTTGTGCCAGTATGCACTCATGGCAACTTTATAGTGCTACCCAACTGGGAGACCAGGCCACCAGCATCATGACCTAATATCCCACTCAGTCACATTATCCTGACACTGAGCCAACCAGTCCTTAACATATCCTAATAATGCCAAGCGCCTGGCAGGGAAGCGAGAAGTATAAATTTTTAAGTCATTTGTTTGACTCACCCAGGGTTCGAACATGTGGGTTTAAATCCCACGATCAAAGAAAACGGGAGACGGACGCTCAACTCATTCAGAGAATAGGCGACGAGCAATGTAGTATGACATGAGGGTATCGTAAGGATAGGTGAGCCCACTGAATCACATGATACAGTGAATAACACCCAAGAATGGTGATGGAACAAAAAGGGGGGGGGGGGAAACATAATAAATAAATCTGAACTACATCAAAATTTGGAAAGTATCATACGTGTGGACAGGAATGTGTTAGAAAAGTCATGGATTTATGAGCTGCCCGCATGCCCCGGTATTCTCACAGGTCCAGTAACCATGCCAACTTACGGCGGTGGCTTTTCGGGCTTCCCCTCGTTTTTGTCCTTGATCTTCTGTTCGTACTTGTTCAGGAAGCTCTTGCTGGGTTTCGGTTTGTACTCTGGGTGATCGACCACATATTCTTCCATAGCTTCCTGAAGCGCACCAGATGCAGAAAGGTTAATTAGAATGTACATACAATAATACTGCATCGAATAGACAAATGCGACTGGGAGCCATGAGAGAAAAAAACCGTGCATGAGACAGCGTTCAAAATAATAAGAGCTTGTCCGCTTGTCTGGCTCAAGTGAAAATTCAGACATACAAGTGAAAATTCAGATGGATAAGTGAAAATCACACCAGACTTGTCTGGTGTACAAGTGCAGTTTTTTGTATATTCGATAAAAGCAGCAAATTTTCGAACGCACACCAAAATTTTGTTCTACATAATCAACTTAGCTACTGATTCACTTATTAAATCTTCAGTTTGATGAAAATTCAAATTTCAGTGCAAAATTCCAGGTCGTTTTTAAGACGTTTATCAAAGTAAAATACCCCGAAACACGGGCATATTCATAGTCGATTCACTTTGTATGGTGTGATGTGTAAATAAGTATAATAAATAACTAACGCATGTATAGGTTTAATATAAAAATTAACAAGCCCATAAAAATCACTTTAAAAATCATCACTGATTAAAGTTCAGGCACGTCGGCAAATATAGGCTTAAAAGATAAATAGTCAAGATTTTCCATTTTCCAGGATCTTAAAAAAATGTCCAGACCTGGAATACTGAATTACCGTATTCTCGCGGGTTAACATCCTTGGGGGTTTAAATTGGCAAATCACTGAAGTGTGGGGTGGGTGCTTACCCACACATTGGGTTTAAGGAGTGGGCGTTTACGAAATGATTGGTCAAGTGGGGGTTGGGCGTTAACCCACCCATGTGGGTTAACCTGCAAGAGTATGGTATCAAATTTAATGGATTTTTTTCAGGTTTTCAAGGACCCGTATGAACCTTGTAAAAATTGTACATTTAGACTATACACACATGCAAAATCGACACTTGTCGCTACCTTCCCTGTGGGCTGGGTATTTCTACGTAGGGTAAATACTTGTTGCCTAATACAGCCACTATAAACTACCCAAACCACGCTAACAATGAAGACTGGTTGGCTCAATGTCAGGATAGTGTGACTGAGTGGGATATCGGGTCATGGTGACAGCAGCGTAGCTTGGTTGGTTGTTTTATGTACTGGCAACATTTACGATCATATCAGAACGGGTACCGACTTGTGACAGTGCGCACTCATGGTGACTTTATAGTGCTGTCCCACTGGGAGACCAGGCCGCCAGCACCATGTGCTATTATCAGTATGTATACAGCAGGGATGAAAGTGGTGCCCGGCAAAAATCGCGGACATCAAGCCTCGGTTATCACACAGATGGCGAATTTCCCCGAAAACACAGAATTTCGCCCATAGGATTAGCCCTGTCAGGGAATCGCGGAAAAATGCCGGAAGTCAGGTTTCAATTATCATTGTTGTGACTGTATTATCGCTTTCTTGTTTGGGTTAAACAATATGTTCTAGAAAAAAATCTAAGATCACATAAGAACAAGATTCGAACGAACCAATTGTTGTCATATACATTGTAATTCTTGGCATTTTGTTTAACATTAATCGGTAAATATAAAAAATTGCGGGATCCGCGAAATAGCGGAGATCTTTCATCCCGGCTGATAAGGTTAATTAGCGGGCCGAGATAAAGCTGACGTCTGGCGGCGGTGTGGTGAACTAAATAAATCACTTGCAATACAGAGCTCGAAGAGTCAACTCCTTCACATGGTGTCAGATGCTACGACACATTTTTTTTTTCCGTGATGAATTTATTTACCCTGAGCATTAAGCATAGACTGGTGCTCTGAGGCTTGAAACCCCTCTGCCATTGAATCTTCAAAATAAAATAGCGATGAACTGGAAAACATGCCATTCATACAAAGTGTAGGCGGTTTGTTTGTTGTTTTACATCCTGGCAACATCTAAGGTCATATCAGGATAGGTACCGACTTGTGAGTGCGCCCTTATGGCGACTTCATAGTACTGCCCCACTGGGAAATCAGACCACCAGCACCACGACCTGATATCCTATTCAGTCACATTATCCTGACACTGAACCAAACAGTCTTTGCCATATCCCAATAATGACGACCGCCTGGCTAGGAAGCGACAAGTATTAATTTTCAAGTCATTGGTTTGACTTAACCAGGGTTCGAAATGGGAGATGGACGCTCAACCCATTTGGCCATCCCGTCTGGTGAGCAGTACAGCACCCCAGTGTCAAGTACACTATAAAGTAGTCCGAAAGTGTACTTGACATAAATTTAAGATGGTAACGGTCATGATATGACCTACAATGTTGTCACGTAAACCTCCAACAAACAATTGGGATGGCCTATAATACAGACTATCCTAGGTAGATTTAAAATATGACGCGGTGTCATACCCCCACAAAGAGACATCTGCACCTGGTTCCTACAGCCGACAGGGCAGGGCATATATATAAAATGGCAACCGAACAAAGGCGGTCCATGATAGGATTGCTAGTATCTTACACCACATCATAAATCCACAAATTCCATTCGGGTCTCTCCCTACAACTACAAGCACCACCACCTTATACATACATCATATTTGTTCTTGATCTCCACGGCCTTGTTGATGTATTTAATTTTCTTTGAGTCGGGAAGCTCGGCCCACTTCATCTTGTATGTATCGTAATACTCCTTCTTACTCAACTGAAAACCAAACCAAACCAGACATCTTCATGCATTTGCAGCTACTTTGCAGCTACTTTACAACTACTTTGCAGCTAATTTGCAACTACTTTGCAATTACATCAACTCCCCTGTGAACGTTGTGGATGGGTTCTTGAAGACCATGACGCAGAGTTCATACGAACATTTCAAAATGAAATCAAGGGTTTTTGGGACTTCCAAACAAGTTTTTCAAGGGGTTTTAAAGTTTTTTTTTACATGTTCAAGATGTACAACAAGATGCAAGTTTTTTAAAATGTTTTCTCAGCAACATATGTCTTAGTTTACCCTATAATTAAGTATCTAAATAAAAAGTGCCAACATAATAAAAATTGAACATTTATTTACATTGTATGGTTTACCATTCACCAACTTAAACAGCCGCCTTTATAAACACTCATTACAACAACACTTGACATGGCATTAACTGCGACAAGCTTTAACCTAGGCGAGGCTCGCTGGAAATTGGCATTTTCAAGGGATTTATATGGAAACAGGCAATATTCAATGGTTTTCGGGTACTCTTGAATGTTCTTTCGAAATTCAGGAGTTTTCAGGGATCTGTGCGAACCCCGGTGACGCTAGCTGAAATCTTACGTGAAATCTATTAAATATAAGGGACGAAAGTGGTCTCTGGCAAAAAGAAACTCTGTGGAAATCAGGCCGAGACCTTAGCGCCAACAGTGAATTCCTGTGAAAATGCGGATTTCCCCACAGCCAACGAATCGCGCAAAAATACAGAAAATCAGGTTCCAACTGTCCTTATTGTGACTATGTTATTGCCCATACCTAACCCTTTCTTGTTTGGGTTATATATTCTAGCAACATCTTCATAAGTATCGGATTCGGACTAATCAATTGCTGTCATATATTATTGGCATTTTGTTTAACGTTAACCGGTAAATATAAAAAATTGCGGAAATCAGCAAAATCTCGCGAGATATTTCATCATCCCTGAATGTTGAAAGCTTGAAATAACCACCCATCGATTGCAAACAACTTCAATATTAAAAACAAAGCACAAATTTGACCGTTGAGTTATTTCTTGATTACTACACAAGAACAAACTTGGAAATGAACTATCAAGCTACACCTTCATTTAAAAAAAAATATATATATAAATAATTTCAAATCACTAGTTGGATCAGGCAAGCCTTTTTTTTTTTTAATTTCAACAACATTATAAAGGAACAAGGTTGAATGAAACAACTGGTAGAGTGATGATTGATTGATAATGATGACTGCTGACGGATTAACATCATGTCAGCAGCAAGGGGAATATTCAAGGAGAAAAGCTAGTGGTATCTATTGTCCAACTTGTCATTCACGTCCTTATGCCCACATTGAAATTTACACGAAATTCTAAAACGGTCAGATCCATGTAAAATGATAGCAAATACCAACTCTGATGCAATTGTGAAATTGTTAGACGTGTCGCGGGGGTGTTGAAAATGGGAAATATTGCGCCTAGAGCGGGACTCGAACGCACATCTCTTTGCATTCCAGGCCAGTGTGCTAACCATTACACCACCAAGGCTCCCTGATATCACCACAGTACCCACGCCTACCTGTCTATGTGGTTACTTGCCTGAGAGGTCAGTGCAGACCACTACACTCGTGTTGATACAACTGACAGCGAAACTGACTCACATACAAAATAGCCATAATTACAGGTTTGTTTGTTTGGTGTTTTACGACCTAGCAACATCTAAGGTTATATCAGGACAGCGTAATTACAGGAGGCGACATAGCACAATAGTTTAACAAAAAGATTTGTTCGTGTTTTATATTAGTAGAAAGTGGGGGGGGGGGGAAGGAGGGGAGGGGGAGTTGGGTGGCCAGCATTAGCGCAATATCTGCAGTAAAGTGATAAGAACCGCGCGCATTACGCAACTTCTATACGCGAACCACAATTGTACTCGTAGTGAATGATCGATCCAATGACCTGACAGCTTCACAGGTGGACATTCTCCCGCCTGAGCTACGTCCCGCTGCAGAATTCACCACCTCGACCCACCTTCCAGAATGTAAGCTGTAGCTACGATACTGACGTGCTGGATCCCAGCTTCAGTCCTTCCTGAGGGACGAGCGTAACTTGGAATGCCAGTTTTCACTGCACCTTTAATCCCACACCAGCCTTTTGTAAGATTGCCGCTAACATGTGTCATATGATCAAAACTACCCGCAAGCATCACCTCCACTTAAAGTGCATGGCAGCGGGCTGACACTTCCTACGTGACTTTTTTCACATCAAACTGTCAACGACACAATGCACCTCGATATACCAGTCAGTGACATTATACTTCATTGCATCATCTTGTACCCTAGCCGGCCCTGACTGCTGTACCACCAAAGACAATGTATGACAATTATAGTCAATTATTATTCAATTATAGAATATTATATAATTATTATTCATTATAGCGACAGATATACACTGTGCAAATATAACATTTTAATTGCCATTTAATGCGCACCTTAATTTTTAAGTCATTGGTTTGACTTAACCAGGGTTCGAAATGGGAGACGGATGCTCAACCCATTTGGTCATCCCGTCTGGTGAGCAGTACAGCACCCCAGTTTCAAGTACGCTATAAAGTAGTCCGAAAGGGCAGCATAAAGGCGCACCTTGTTTGCCGTGGAATGGCGCACACTGCATCTGTATTTCATGGGAAAGTGCTGAGTGGCGCGTCTTGTCATACATTGTCTTTGGTACTACTCATAAAGAAAGAACAGCAATCGCTCCGCTCTCAATTGGAAATTCTATCTGGGGGGTCAGTGACTTATGGGTCATCTTGGGGAGTAACCTATAGTAAATTGTAGCACTTCCCCAGTCTTAGTTCCAGACTGCAGATGTTTCTTTGTTGTTTTACGTCCTAGCAACACCAGACTGCAGAAGAACCAGTTTTAAATACCAGTATACGCAATGACTTAGATGTTTTTTCCTGACATATATTACCCCCCCCCCCCAACAATCAATGTGTTTTTATCCCTTATTTTTTTGCCGTTCTGAGTGGACAAACCCTGTTTTTTTCCCGGGTTCCCCCCCTCCCCCCCCCCAGGGTTGCCAACATTAAAATGAAAAACTGACCGATCTTTAAAGGGATTGATGCTCTGTGGTACATTTTGGACACAATAATCCATAAGATTTATATAATTTAGGAAAATGAAAAACCAGAAGGTCGGTGTATGGTGATGATGGGGACATAAAATATCATACATCTTACGACGAAACCGTAAGGGTTGGCAACCCTGCCCACCTAGTGGGAAAAAAACCAGTCGGGTCCTGAACTGCGTGTCACTTACGCTGGGGTCCTTCTTTCGGTGCTCCTCACTCTTCGCTTCGATGTAGAGCTGCATCGGTGTTGTTGTTTTCGGAGGCCCTCCGGGTGAGCCAGCGATAATGCTGGGGAGGCCCTTACTGGAACCACCACCACCACCACCACCCTTCTTGTGCGACTTCTCACCCCCCGTGTCTGTATAGAGATCAGGATGTTCCTCCCTGAGGCGGTAGAAAAATAAGAAGGGAAATAAGATCTCATTATTGTCGTCAGAAGTCATGAAAATGGGAAATATTGCGCCTAAAGCAGGATTTGAACAAACACTTCTTGCATTTCAGGTTAGTTGTTGGAAGGTTTATGTCCTAGCAACATCTACGGTCATATCAGGACGGGTATCGATTTGTGACAGTGCGCACTCATGGTGACTTTATAGTGCTACCCCACTGGGAGACCAGACCAGGGACACCATGACCTGGTATCCCACTCAGTCACATTATCCTGACACCAAGCAAACCAGTCATTGCCGTATCCTAATAATGCCGAGCGCCTGGCTAGGAAGCGACAAGCATCAACTTTAAGAGTCATTGGTTTGACTCGACCGGTAATTGAACTCCCGACCTTCTGCATGGGAGGCCTGCACGTCCGGTTTCCGGGTTAGTTTGCTAACCATTACACCAACTAGCTCCATTCCACACCTACCTGTCTATGTGGCTGCTTGCCTGAGAAATCTATGCAGACTATTACATTTTTGTTTGTTACATTAGTTGATTAAGCAGGGGAAATATCAACCGCGGACAAATTGGTCTTGCTCATTCCATTGGTCCTTGCCCTTTCCTAGTAAAGTATAACCACATTAAACCAAACTTGAAGGGACCATAGAAATTTGTTTGGATTAACCGATCATTTGGTTTAACCAAGCTTGCTTTAACGGGGTTATACTGTAAAGCTAAGATTCCTTATACGCGGTATGCGAATGCGAATAAAAATCGAAAAGCACGTAAATGAATAGTGGTGCTTCCATACGTCCTAATGCGAATGCGGCAAATGGATCGACCCATGGACCGATCGGTGCGGCATGTGAATGCGAATACTGTTGCGTTTGCCATAGAAAACAAATTTGGAGGAAAAATCCCAACAAATGTTGGGGGTTGGCATATATCTATGCCGCATATACAACATTCGCATGCCGCATGCCGCATATAAGGAATATTAGCTTAATGCCAAACGCCAGGGTAGGTAACGACTAGTATCAATTCTTAAGTCATTGATTTAACCCAGCCATGGTTCGAATCCCACGACATACCAAACATTATCGTGATCTGGAGTCACACTCAAAGTCACATTATCCTGATACCAAACTAACCAGTCCTTGACCTATCCTAGTAATGCTGAGCGCCATGTGACAAATATCAATTTTGTAAGTCATAGGTTTGATTCGACCAGGATTCAAACTCCGAACCTTCCACATGGGAACCTGCGCACTACCGACTCGGTCATCACTTCCGGCGTTGTTATGGTGATGTTAAAGTTGCATAGTCCGATGAAAATATCAAATTTTCAAAACCAAAACAATTATCTAAGATTTGAATCTCGATATCTAACTTAGATACTGGTGCACTTATTAAACATTTGTCATCACACTGAAGGGAATACAGATGCAATTTAAGAGAACCTGTTACTGCAGATGCCTATCGTGTCAGAGTTTTGGCGTGCTTGCCAAAATTAATTTTGCATGGTTGTATTTCAAATATCTCCAAAGTTAACCATCTAAAATAAAAGTTACTTGAAACTAAAGTAAGGTAGTCTATAGCGATCAATCTAATGTATTTATCTCAGAAAATGACAGAAACCCTAAACCATCGGACTATGCAACTTTAATGCAGCTTATTGGAAAGACTTACTTGAATTTGATTAGCAGCACTTTGTACTGTTCATTCTCCTTGTTGTAGGCATCAATGTACTTTTGCTAAAAAAACAAAAATGAAATGACAGAATCAACTGAATAGGTCCTGTTTAGTGTAATTGAAACAGCAGTGTTGCTTCAATTCTATGTAGGTTAATTGTTGGCGTTTTATGTCCTGGCAACAAATAAGTTCATATCAGGACGGGAACCGACTTGTGACAGTGCACACTTATGGTGACTTTACAGTGCTACCACAATGGGAGACCAGGCTGCCAGCACCATGACCTGATATCCCACTGAGTCACATTATCCTGACACTGAGCCAACCAGTCCTTGCCCTATCCTAATAATGCTTAGCCAGGAAGCGACAAGTATAAATTTGTAAGTCATTGATTTGACTCGACCAGGGTTCGAATCCCATGATCTACCAAAACGGGAGACGGATGCTCAAGTCATTCGGCCATCCCGAATGGTCTTAATTCTATGTACCTGAACGGGAACACAACACCTTCAGCCAAAGAACCAATGATTTCCTCGTTGAAAATCTAAGCCCACAATACAAGTTGTGCTGGTTAAACATTTCCCATATATTGACATCATTAATTTTTTAATGACTATTTCCATAATTGTAGGACTTTTCAGAACTTACATTTGTATTTCAGAAAGTTAGTACTTTTTAGGGTTTTTTTATGACCAGAACGAACCCTGGCAGTACAGTAAAGGTCGCAGAAATGGACGAAATGGTGATCTTTCATAGTTTGTTTGTTGTTTCACATCCAAGCAACATCTAAGGTCATATCAGGACGGGTACCGACTTGTGACAGTGCGCACTCATGGCGACTTTATAGTGCTGTCCCACTGAGAAAACAGGCCGCCGGCACCATGACCTGGTATCCCACTCAGTCACATTATCCTGACACTGAGCACACCAGTCCTTGCCCTGTCCTAATAATGCCGAGCGCCTGTCTAGGAAGCGACAAGTATCAATTTTTAAGTCATTGGTTTGACTCGACCAGGGTTCGAACCCACGACCTACCAGCACGGGAGACGGACGCTCTAACTCATCCCGTCTGGTCCATAGCTGGTTGTCTATGCTGCAGCTGTACCCACCTTTTTCTTGTCTTGGAGCGCACGGTACCGCTGCGCGAGTACCATGGAGATTTCAGTCATGGAGAGGTCTGGGTGCTGCTGTGAGTATTTCGCACGCTTCTCCATGAAGTAGCGAAAGTATGGAGTCAATGGCTTCTTTGGCATGTCTGGGTGCTTCGACTGAAACGAGGTAATGCCATTAATTGTTTTTGTATGTTTACAGGGTCCGTACATGTGTGAAGATATGGAATTCAAGACTGTTTTTGATAGGAATTCAAAACTATTTTCAATTGGATTTCAGGGGGGGGGGGGGGGGGGGAAACAACGGCGAATGCCAATTTCAGAATTTAGATCAGTGGGAACAGTTTAATGGAATTCAAGGATTTTCAAGGCCTTGAAATGGGGCAAATGAAGTTCAAGACATTTCAAGACTTTCTAGGCCCTGTACAGAACCTCAGTTTACTATTCTGAACACCATTATTATTTTTAAGCAAAAATCCGATGAAAGCATCCAATTTTCTAAAGCGAAACATTACTTAAATTTGATCCTACACACCACCCAACTAAGAGATTGGTGCACTCATTAAGCATTTATTGCATCCCAAAGTGGCTTTAGATGTTGCCAGGTGGTAAAACCCCAAGCAATCAAACAAATATATATATAAAAATATATATGGGAGAAACCCAAAACAATCGGATTAAGAATTAAAGCTGCGTTGATGGGATGGAAATGGTTGGTTGGTTGTTGGAGTGTTACGTCCTGGCAACATCTAAGGTCATATCAGGACGGCTACCGACTTAAATGTGACAGTGCGCACTCATGGCGACTTTATAGTGCTGCCCCACTGGGAAATCAGGCCACCGGCACCATGACCCGATATCCCACTCAGTCACATTATCCTGACACTGAGCCAACCAGTCGAGATGGAAATGTGAAAACACTTTGACATATATAAACATGACCAGCGATAGCCTTAGCATACCTGTTTTTTGTTGAATGAAGTCCAGGGTTGTTTAGCCCAGTTCTTAGCGTCTACTAGCAGCTCTGTCATTGTCCGAAAACGTCGCACCTGCACCACACAAAATATACAACGCAAATAAACACATTAGCTCTATTATTCAACTATTGCAGTTACTTTCCAACAAAGAAACCAGTACATATATTATATGTACATAGTCGTTCTCTAAAACTGGGCACTAAAAGGTGTAATGTATACGTATATTAGCAATCAGGCAGTCGGTCCACCACGGGACCTGCCCGGTGCCTCTGACATCAGACCGCCCATGTGTTGTTGTGTGCTTGTCTGAAGGTCGGTGGTTCGATTCACCATGCCCCCACCTCTGCCAATTTGGATTTCCACCGCTGTGTCTAATTTAGAGCGTCATCAAAGGCCAGTTGCTCTCATACGATGTCTATGTGGTGTGGGAGGTTAAAAATCCCTTGGGTCGGTAAAAGTGTAGGCTCTGGCTTTCTATCAACAAACTGTCTAATGGTGAAAACAAGTCAATTCAGACTAATAGCAGCATTCATGTCTATATGAAGGTTTACGTGTTGTGCATGTCAAGACTTAATTGTCCCATTAACCTAGTCCTAATAATTCAGGGATGAACGTGGTCTGCAGCAAAAAAGGTGGAAGTCAAATGAGATTATTACACCAACGACGAATTTCCGCGAAAACGCGGATTTCCCCCCATAGGATTAGCACTGTCAGGGGATCGCGGGAAAATGCCGAAAGTCAGGTTTCAACTATCCTTGTTGTCATTATCGCTCATACCTCATTCTTGCTTGAGTTTTCTATTCTATCGACATCTAAGAACGGGGTTCGAACCCAATTGTTGTCATATACATTCAGATTCCATGGCCTTTTGTTTAACATTAATCGGTAAATATACAAAATCGCACAAATCTGCGAAATCGTGGAGATCTTTCATCCCTGCAATATTGCTTCTAATTTCTATTACAAATTTGTGTAACTGAGTATGACCCCAGTGCCCGACAGACCTTGGTGATTATCAGGTTCCACTGCCGCTTGCATTCGGCTGCGCTGTAGGCTGCGAAGCGGATCTTCTCCCAGTCAATGCGGTCGGCTTGCGTGTTGTAGCGCACACTGTCTTCAGTCGGCATCATGCACACCAGACGCTCCAGCAACATCTCAATGTCTGACTTCGGCCAATGCTCCTCCGACTTGATGTCAGCAGGCTCTGCAAATGCCAGTCATCAGTCAATTAGAGATTTTACTCAAAATGTATAAAAGTAAAGCTTGTTGTATTTAATAACGTATCTTGAGCGCATTGATTTTTATCATCGGCTATTGGACGTCAAACATCTGGTCATTCTGACATTTCTTTGGGGGAAACCCCCTGCCGCCACATAGGCTACTTTTTCCGATAAGCAGCAAGGGGTCTTTTATATGCACTTTCCCACAGACAAGACTGCACACACCACAGCCTTTCTTTGGAAAGGAAAATAGACCAAACTGCAAATGGATCCACTGAGAAGGATCGATCCGATAACCAACAGCTTCATAGGTGGACACTCTACCACCTGAGCTAAGTTCCACTCTTACTCAAAATGAAGACATCCATAATCATAATGCGGCATTAGCCTTTCAAATTTGATGTTTAAATCCCCCTTCCAACAAAATCCTGTTCGGGAAATGACACAAATCAGGTTGTTTATTGGGGTTTTGTACCATAGCAACATCTAAGGTCATATCAGGACAGGTACCAACTTGTGACAGTGCGCACTCATAGTGACTTTATTCTGCTGCCTCACTGGGAAATCAGGCCACCAGCACCAGACCCGATATCCCACACAGTCACATTATCCTGACACTGAGCTAACCAGTCCTTGCCCTATCCTATTAATGCCGAACGCCATGCTAGGAAGCGACAAGTATCAATTTTGTAAGTCTTTAGTTTGACTTGATCGGGTTTTCAAACCCCCGACCTTCCACACGGGAGACGAATGCTCTTACTGATTAATAAAGTTGCATAGTCCGATGAGAGCATATTAGTGACCCTACGCCACGAAATGAGTCGGGTTGCGCACCTATGCATTTTGAGTAATAGGCCATCAAAGTCTGTGTGTGAAATTATTTGGGCTTTTTAATCGCACCAAACTTCCCTTTACATTTTTATATCCAATGGGTAAAACAACGTTTATAACACCAAAACATACTTTTATTACGAATTTTGTAATGGGCATTCAATAGAATTATCACCCATATCTTGACCGTAAAGTCAATTTTCTAAGATATGTAATTTTCATTCACGACAGAATGTTTGATTTTGGGGGGGGGGGGGGGGGGGGGGGGGCGGAGAGGGGGAGATAATTTGGTTAATTTTCATCCTAGAAGAACAAATTTGGTATCGGTTTAAAGCTTATACTCTGCTCTTTTTGGATATGTCCTTAAATTAGTTTCCTTGTTTGGGTCACAATTTATTGTCATTGCTTTACGGGTGCTGGCCCATCAGGAACATCAAAACTCGCTGCGCTTCAACAAGCGGCGATATGATCCAGTGACGTAGCAATGGTGTATTTCACTTTACTTCAACGCTCAATGTATTCTAATTCAACTATCCTGAAAGTAGCCAATTATCACAAAAGTTACTCTGAACCAAAGTAGGATTGGTTATAAAGGTCAACCAAATATATGCAGGGTAGGACAATGAGGACTGCCAGGTTGCCCGGGGCACCGAGTTTACTCAGTCGGGCAGGTGAAGTTCTCAGTGACCTGCCCGAACAGGCAAGTCGCTATTTTTCTGATTTGCAGTAGCAGATTTCAGTTCCAATTTCACTGACTTGGGCTTGGGCAAGCAGTTTTGCCACTCGGGCAAGTAGAAAATTCAGTCACTTGCCCAATAGGGCAAGTGAGAGAAAAAGTTAATATCCTACCCTGATATGTACCTACAAATAGGATGGATTATGCAACCTTAATTTAAAGTTGCAGTCAGATGGTTTTGAGTTTCTGTAATTTTTCTTAGATAAATATATTAACCTGATCTTATACTCTACCATACTCTAGTATGAAGTGACTTTTGTTTTTAAACGGCTGAGATATTTTAAGTGCAAACATGTCAAATTAGTTTTGGCAAGCACACCAACAATAGACACAATAGGCTTCAGCAGTAAACGGTTAAATTAAATCACCTCAGTGTTCCCTTCTATGTGGCACAATTGCATCAATATTGTAGTAGTCTGTACATGAGCCCCACTACCACGCGGTGGCGGCAGACACTATGCTGCACACCTACATAGTTATACTGAACTCCGCTAGGTGGTGGCAGGCTAGCCACCGGGCAGAACCCCCACGGGGCTACCCTCTACTGCGTGTCGCTAGCTCACCCCCCACCTACCTATAGAGGCGACGTGGGACCTGGCGAGTTAGGGAGCGGGTCAGTGGACTGTTGACGCCGCGGAGAGCAGAGAGGTTTTGTAATAAACCAGGTTGAAGCGTACTGATACTGAATCTTGGCATTCTTCCGTGAGTGCGTGACAGTGTGGGGGAAGACCATGGGCCATCACAATATTTAAATTAGATATCTAGAATTAAATCTAGATAATTGTTTTCGTTTTGAAAATGATATGCTTCATCGGACTATGCAGCTTTAAAATACACAATCGCATACAAATTTACTCATACTAATTTATTACCGTATTCTCATGGGCAATGCCCATGTGTGGGTCAATGCCCCCCCCCCCCCCACTTGGGCAATATTTCATAAATGCATACCCCTTAAATGCCCATGTGTCGCAAATTCCCACCCCGCACTTCAGTGATTTGCCAATTTAAACGCTCAGGGTATTAACCCGTGACAATACGGTAAGTTAAATACCCGGTTAAATTTGTCTAGTTTTGTTACTGCTAGAGTATAAGCCCATAACTTAACTATCTTCAACACAACATAACTTAACTATCTTCAACACAACATACCATAAATGGATAGGAACATAAACCATAACATAGACCATAACATACACCAACATAAACAATCAACAGAATATGAACAGAGAACATGCATTCAACCTTAAAGTGTAAAATATGAAGAATTCCAGGAAATTGTTGCTGGTCATCTTCACGATAACTTCCTTATCACTCCGTCAGTATTACCTGCTTTGACCTGAGTGGGTTCAAATTCGCTTTTCACCTCCACCTTTACGTTCACCTCATTACCCAGCTCATAAACTTCCGGAATAGAACCAGAAGTGCACGGAATGGTCGACTCATCTAACACCACCATGTTGCATGGATTTAAAAAAAAGAAAGAAAAAATATACATTAGAGCTACTATACCTTCAAGTATAAATTTTGTACGGTTTTCTTTTTTTTCAAAGAACCATGTTCTCAAGGGTCAACGCCCATGTGTAGGTTAACGCCCACCCCGCCATTTGGCCAATATTTTGTAAACGCTAACCCCTTAAACGCCCATGTGTGGGTAAACGCCGACCCCCCCCCCCCCCCCCCACTTCAGTGATTTGCCAATTTAAACGCCCAGAGTGATAACCCGCGACAATACAGTAATAGTATAGGGATGAGAGTTGCCTCCGACATAAAAAAGTGGAAATCACCCCAAGACCAATGGCAAATTCCAGCGAAAACACAATTTCTCCCCATAACATTAGCGATGTTAGGGAATCGTGGAAAAATGTTCGAAGTCAGGTTTCAACCGTCTTTGTGACTATATTATTGCCTATACCAAACCTTTAATTGTTTGCGTTTTAGATTCACGCAACATCAAAGGTGATATAAGAACGGGATTCAAACTTTTAAATCAATTGCTGCAATATATAATATATTGACATTTTGTGAACGTTAATCAGTAATTATCAACAATCGCAGAAATCCGCGAAATCGCGATCTTTCATCCATTGTAGTAGCAGTAGTAGTAGTAGTAGTAAGCGCTAATGCATCGGCAGTAGAGCTAATGCTAATAGTAATGACCGGTTGCAATGAACATGAAACAGATCAGTGACAAACACCGGTAGCAAGGCAAACAAACAGGAATTGGGACAACCAACATGGCAATAAAATATCTAAATCAAGATATACAGACATGTGATTGGGTGCAGGAAAAAAAACGTACAATTTTTTTTTAGGTTATCGCGGGGACACACAGCATCCCACTGAGTCGCTCGAGGGATGCAAAAGGTGTATTTCAGGTGTTTTGGCGGCCAGGTGAAAAAAAACGGAATTTAAAACCCCCCCCCACTGAATTCCGGTTTCGACGGCAAGAAAAAAAACAGGAAACTGAAATCGTGGAAAACCTTTAATTCTGGCTTAAATAGGTAAAATTGACACAAACAAGTTACCATTAATGTGAACTAGCAAACACCACGTAGCAACCAAACACTTTTATATATCCAATAATTTACTACACAAATTGTAGGTGACGATGGGTAGGCCAGTTCAAAGGCGGTAGTCATTCCAACCAGCTGTGGCATGTGCTGATTCCTTAAACGCAACAATTATTGTTGCGCAAAAAACTGATGCAATATATGTAATTTTGGGTGGCACTTTAGCATGCGGTCTGGTCTAGCGGGCCATTTACACTTTAGCACGTGGTCTACCTGCAGTTTAATGCTAACCCTTAATTTGATGAGGACACTGATGTGGGTGTTCGTTAATTGCCCTTTTATATATAAACAGTGCGGCCGCTCTGGATTTTAAAAAAGAAAAGAAGTATAAACTCTTTCCTTTTTGAAGTATCTCTGTGGCGGAGTGGTTAGACTGTCTGACTTCTTTCTAGGTCAGATTCCTAATCTGAAGGTTGGTGGTTCGATTCCCCATGCCCCCCCCCCCACCTCTGCCAATTTGGATTTCCACCGCTGTGTATAACTTACAGCGTCATCAAAGGCCGGTTGCTCTCATACCATGTCTATGTGGTGTGGGAGCTTAAAAATCCATTGGGTCGGTAAAAGTGTAGGCCTGGGCTTTCTATCGACAAACTGTCTAAGGGTGAAAACAAGTCTATTCAGACTTATCCATGATAGGCAGTATAATTCTTCAAGAGGAAAAAAAAAAGTATCAAAAATGTCTTTAGAAAAAAGGATAAATATGGGTCAACAAAACGTGATTTGTAACCATTTGTGTCATAAAGCTAACACGTGCTACTTGTGAACACGCTTCAGGAATTATGTGTGCAGTGTTGTGAGGAGTTGTGACCGTTGAGCCCTCAGTTTTGCATAGTTCAGTTCACCATCACTTGGTACCTGACAGCACAGAGCTCAGCAAAAGTTCCACTCAACACAACATACACCACTCCTGCAAAGAGATTAGCAAAGCACACCTCTCAATCTCATAACATTTCTAATTCTAAGTATGAAGAGTTTTCAATTACCAGATTGGCAATGTATATAAAAAAAGTATTTACACCTGAAAAAAGGATGAAAAGTAGTTTTTCCTCGGAAAAAAAGGTGATATTTTTGTTTTTAAAGTATAAAATGGCAGCACTGATATAGACAGGTCAGGTCTAAAGGGTTTAAAATAAAAGAAGATGGTAAGCACAGGTAATAAATTCATACCATAAAAAGTCACTAAACCAGCTGAGGTCTCGTTGGACAGTTCCGGGCCGCGTTCAGGGTCCGTCCCGGAGGCGCATCGGCGACGGGCCTGATGTCACGCTAGTCTGAACGGATTTAGCTGTTGGCCGCCTCGAAAATGGCGGCCTCCATAGGCGGCGGCCATTTGCAATGGACAAGCTGGGCTGTAATTGGCTGAAAGCACTGAATGCGGCAGCCATTTTCGAGGCACTTTTCATCTCCAGTCTGAAAAGAGGCGTCTCCGAGACATCGCCGAGACGCACTCTGAACGGTATTAGGCCAAAAAGCATCGCCGAGACGTCTCCGCGACGAACCCTGAATGTGGCCCAGGTCATTTCCCAGCGTAGACTACAGATACTGCGATAGACCACACACTAGCGGTAAACCGCACGCTAAAGGAGCACCTAGCTTTGCTTATCTAGGTGGCAACTATGGCAACATTGCTAACTTCAACCACAGGAATGGCCTGGTGGGTTTTTTACCTTCAGTGACAGGCTCTACCTTCACCTCTACAATCTGTAGTCGCCCGATCTCCTCCTCAGAGTCGCTAGAACTCTCAATATCGCCCAGCCCTAGAGTGAGTGGTGAAGTTGTCTGCGTTAACGCTAAGATTCCATATAAATGCGGTATGCGGCATGCCATTCGCACTGGGAAGGGGAAGAATTGGTTAAAAAAAAAAAAAACAATCCTTACCACTAACTACCCCGAGAAAGTCCCACCCACACACCAGACCCTAGGCTGGTTCCAACAAGTTGGGTTGGGAGTGGAGGAGTCTGAACATTTCCCAGTGGGGGAAAATATTCATCACTATATCATCAAATAATCACAACCCAGATCTCGTAGCTTTCAATATTGTAAAAGCTACTTGTATTCTTGAACGACTTTCGTGAACACTTTTACTTTTACTGTGAAAAATAAGCAATTACATAATAATTAATATGTAAGTTTTAGGTCCTGGCAACATCAACGGTCATGTCAGGACAGGTACTGACTTGTGACAGTGCACACTCATGGTGACTTTATAGTGATGCCCCACTGGGAGACCAGGCTGCTGGCACCATGACCTGATGTCCCACTCAGTCACATTATCCTGACACTGAGCCAACCAGTCCTTGCGTATCCTAATAATGCCGAGCGTCTGGCTAGGAAGCAGCAGACATAGATTTGTCATTGGTTTGACTCGACATGAGTTTGAACCCCACGATCTACCAAAACGGGATACGGACGCTCATCTCATTCGGCCACCCCTGTAGGTCGTAATGTGGTCTAAGAATAAAAAGCAAATATACCTTCACAGCAGCACTCAAACAGGCTCACAGTAGCGGTGGTCAACCCAAGAGGGATATATTATAATATATATAGATGGAGCCGCACCTGGAGGAGTCGGCTCGCCCAGGTGAGGAGGTCAGAACAATTCATCAAAAGGGCACTCAGCGCTGGATTATTCAGTCAGCCAAAATCAAATCTCAGCACTGAGACGTGACAAGACAATCACATCTCAGCACTGAGACGTGACAAGACAATCAGATGACATCACTGAGACAAGACAGTCACATCTAAGCACTGAGAATGACACGACAGTCACATCTCATCACTGAGACGTGACACGAAAGTCGCATCTCAGCAGTGAGACATGACAAGACAATCACATATCAGCACTGATACGCTATACAATAATCACACCACTGAGATGCAACGCGACAATCACATTTCAGCACTGAGATGCGACAAGACAATCACATCTCAGCAATGAGATGCGGCAAGACAATCACAACACTGAGACGCGACAAGAGAATAACATCACTTGTGATTCGAGACAATCACATCTCAGCACTGAGATGCCACAAGACAATCGCATCTCATCACTGAGATGCGACACGACCATCACATCTCAGCACTAAGATGCAACAAGACAATCGCATCTCATCACTGAGACGCGACACAACAATCACATCTCACCACTGAGACATGACAAGACAGTCACAGCACATCAGTGAGAAGCAACAAGACAATCACATCTCACCACTGAGACATGACAAGACAACCACATCACTGAGACACAACAAGACAGTCACATCTCAGCACTGAGATGCGACAAGACAATCACATCACTGAGACACGGAAAGACAGTCACATCTCAGCACTGAGACGTGACAAGACAATCACATCACATGTGATTCAAGACAATCACATCTCATCACTGAGACACGACAAGACAATCACAACACAATCACTGAGACACGACATGACAATCACACCACTGAGACATGATAAGACAGTCAGATTTCAGCACTGAGATGCGACAAGACAGTCACATCTCAGCACTGAGACGCGACAAGACAGTCACATCTCAGCACTGAGACGCGACATGATAATCACATTTCAGCACTGAGATGCGACACAATAATCACATCTCAGCACTGAGACTCGACACGATAATCACATCTCAACATGGAGACGAGACAACACAATCACATCTCAGCACTGTGACAACACAAGATAATAACAATCACATCTGAGCACAGAGAACCGACAAGACAGTCACATCTCAGCACTGAGACATAACAAGACAGTCACATCTCAGCACCGAGAAGTGGCAAAACAGTCACATCTCAGCACCGAGACAACAAAACACAACACAATCACATTTCCACACTGAAATGAGACAACACAATCAGATCACATCACTGGGGCAACACAACCATATCACACCACTGAGGCAACACAACACAACGCAATCAAATCACATCACTGAGACAACACAACCACATATCCGCACTGAGTCAACACAACACAACCATATCACACCACTGAGTCAACACAATATAATGATATCAGTATCACATCATTGAGGCAACACAACACAATGCAATCACACCACATCACTGAGGCAACGCAACCACATATCCGCACTGAGAGTGAGACAACACAACATAATGATATCCCACCACCACATCACTGAGACGAGACAACACATTCGAGAAACCAGCATCTAGCAGCCTTACCTGGGGAGGCAGTGGTGACCACCTCTTCTATCTTCACCGGCTCAGGTACAGCCGCCGCCACGGCTGCTGCTGCCGCCGCCGCTGCTGCCGCCGCTGCTGCTGCCACGGCCGCCGCCGACTTGCCGCGCTTCCGTGGGGTGGGGCCATCGCCGCTTCCTACACAGTCAGTGCACAACGGTTAAGTCTTTGTTTGTTTTACGTCCTAGCAACAGCTAAGGTCATATCAGGACGGGTACCGACTTGTGACTGTATGCACTCATGGTGATTTTATAGTGCTGCCCCACTGGGAAATCAGGCCGCTGACCCGATATTGCACTCAGTCACATTATCCTGACACCGAGCTAACCAGTCCTTGCTCTATCCTAATAATGCCGAGCACCAGGCTAAGAAGTGACAAGTATCAATTTTTAAGTCATTGGTTTGACTCGACCAGGAAGCGAACTCGCGAACTCACAAGTTGGTTGATAGGAGGCATGGATATTGATTGTGTGCGTGTGTGCGCATGCGTGTTTGTGCATGTGTGTGTAAAAGTAAAGTGTTGGTGATTAGCTGAAATGCCACGCCCACTTTCACCTCCAATAACTGTGATGCTCATGACAGTGGTGCCAAGGAAGGGTGTGGTTGTGTGTGTAGAGTAATGCAGGGTGAGTACACATTTGAAGATACGGAATTCAAGGTTATTTCAAGGCTGTTTTTGGATAGGAATTTGAGACTATTTTCATTTGGATCTCAGGGAAAAAAAACAACAAATATGGCGAATAGCGATTTCGGATTCATTTAGATCAGTGGGAACACTTTAATGTAATTCAATGCTTTTCAAGACTAAATACCAAAAATAGGTTAAATTCAATTCTTTTCAATGCCTCGAGAGGGGGAAATGAAGTTCAGGACTTTCCAGGCCCCGTACAGAGCCTATATATTATGTGCATGTGTGCACACGCGTGTGTGTAAAAAGCGAAGTGTTGGTAATTAGGTGAAGAAATGTCACGCCCACGTTCACCTCCAATAACTGATGCTCAGGAAGTGTGGGGGCATTCGACCGGGCCTCTCTATCCGAATATCAAAATATTTCCGAACAAATTCCTATTCGACTGGGACCGGAAGTGGGTTCATATACCGATGATTCGGATGTGTGTATGTGGCTCCATCCGATCCATCCGTAAATCTTGCGGATAGAAATGGCCCAGTCAAATGCCCCCAATGTGTGTGTGTGTGTGTGTGTGTATGTGTGTGTGTGTGAATGTATGTATGTATGTATGTATGTATGTATGTATGTATGTATGTATGTATGTATGTATGTATGTATGTATGTATGTATGTATGTATGTATGTATGTATGTATGTATGTATGTATGTATGTATGTATGTATGTATGTATGTATGTATGTATGTATGTATGTATGTATAGCCGTTGCTGCCAACTTAGCGGATTTGTATGTATAGATAGTATAGCCGTTGCTGCCAACTTAGCGGAAAACCATCAATAAATCAACCAATCAGAGTAATGTTTAGAATCAATTATTGGAGTTGGGGAAAAACGGGAGGTGGTGGTGGTGGTGGTAAATCCAACCTGAATCATACAACCTCATATGTGCATATACTTGGGTGTATATTATGAAATTAGATTGAATTATTGTAATAATACGGCTTCAGTTGTTGTTTGTTTGTTGTTTGACATCCTAGCAACATCTAATGTCATATCAGGACGGGTACTGATTCAGTGTTGCATGTTTGACTACATTTGGAGTTTGTACAGTTAAGTAAAGCTGCACAGTACGATGGTTTTGAGGTGTTGTCATTTTCTTAAATAAATATATTAGATTGATCGTTATGATCTACCTTACTTTAGTTTGAAGTAACTTTTATTTTAAATGGCTAACCTTTGAGATATTTGAAATGGAAACATGCAAAATCAATTTTGGCAAGCATGAAAAAACTCTGACACCAACTAACGGATGGCAAACTACATATCCATTTAGAAAACTTGGACAGAAAAACACTGACGTTACATATTCATATGTATAATAGCGACACTTGAGAATGTCAGACCGAGGTCGATCTGGCTAAGGGTATAGATTTTTGTTTAATAATGTTGCTTAAAATGTGTTACCGCCATCTGAGTTTAGAAATTGAAATACAATTAACGATACATGTATACATATTTGAAAGTAGGCCTAAGGGTTCATCCTATGCTTTCAACATTTTTATGGTCATAGAACGTGTACGGTGTAGTGATGGTGGAGATTATCAATCATGCATGACTTTTATGGTTTAATAACATGTTAATAATATAACATAAACCACTGGCATATCAGACATATGATAAAATGATCTGATTGTGTATGTAAAGTCTGGAATAGTAGTACCCTTTGTACACCCATGAAACTTGACAACTTAGAATGGCCTGATAACAGCAGCAAAACAAAGGTGTGGGGGGGTGAATATATAATCCATAATTAAAATAGCATATATATATAGTTGCTTTATCACCAGCCTGATGCGTCATGTCATATCTTTGAGCAGTACCCACCCTCCTCCCCGTGGCGTGGTGGCCGGAGCCCGGGGCGGAATGACCGGCAACTGGGCGGGGGTGAGGGACGTACAGGGAGGAGGGCTGTCCGTGGAGCGGACCCACGGACGCCGGGCCGGCACTGACCGCCCATCTCCCGGGGCGACCCCCCAACCCCACCTGCCGCCACTGACCGCCCATCTCCCGGGACAACCCCCGCCGACCCCCCAGCCCCACCGGCCGCCACTGCGCTCCCGCCGCCCTCCTCATCACCCATTCATCCTGCCCGCCGCCTCCTCCCCTCTCCCGCCCGCTGTTCGCCTCGCGTCGCGTCCTTCTCCCCCGCCCGCCCTCCCTCCCTCCCGCCTCCGGTGCCTGCTGCCCCGGGAGACGGCGGCAGGCAGGCGGGCGGCCCCAATAATGGCGCTGGGCTTGGCAGGGCTCGGCGTGCGCCGCGTCACACCCAGCGCCGAACCCACCCAACCTCCCCAGGCAGCCCGCTGCCTGCTTGTATGCGAGCGGCGGCGGCCTGGCATCATACACACACGGCCGGATTGCACGCACCAGCAGCCCCCGCCTCGCCCCGCCCCGCCCTGCTCCTGGTCCCCGCCCTGCTGCTCCTCCCGCCGGCATGTGGCAAGCGGCCGCCGCCATCCCTCCCTCCTTCTTTCTTCCCCTCACTAGCTACCGCATTCTACTAGTTCTAGCTTCAACAGCGCCATGACAACCAAATTGTGACCAGTGTATTTAAACTGTTCGATATTATCAAATATAATATAAGTTAGGCGCTTTGACTTTGTTGTGTTTATTCAGGGACGAGTTTGAATTAGTGACTAATCTAGTGTAAATGTAATGGGACTAATGGCTAGTAATACATTGTATTTACTGCACAGAAGTATATTGTGTCTAGGACGCAATAGCCTGAATTACAGTGAATATGACTAGGTCGCTCAAGCCTTGGCTTAAGGCACACACTCAAGACACAGAGCCTGACGGCCAGGTTAGTAGGTGGGCGTTGCTTGGGCTGGGGCTGGGAGGGAGGCCGATGGCCAGGTCGCTGAGCCCCGGACTGGTGCATGCCTGCTGGTCGGGCCTGCTAGCCACCCGCCGCCCGCCGGCTTCACTGCTCCATCACACAGCCAACATTCGATCGGTGCCGCGTGCACACTCCCTCCTCCCCCACCACTCCGCCGGCGGCAGCGCCGACTGTGCGCCGCCACCACCTCCTGCCGCCGCGCCACTAGCAGGCCCCGACCACCTCACGCGCCGGAGGCCTAGGCCTCCCCGCCCCACCTAGCCTGCCTGCGCCGCCGCCACTAGTCTCGGCCATGTTGGCTGCACTCAAATCCCGCTGACGCTCACCGCAGCCGCCGCCGCCGTGCCTGCCCCTTCCCGCATGCGAGGAGGGGGGGCCCCTCCCCCCTGGCCGACTCCCCGTCCTCCCTCCTCTTTCCCATGGCCGGCTCAGGCAGCTGCCGCCCGACTACGCCACGCCACGCTACCGCCGCCCTTGTTGTTGGGCTGGCCTAGATTACGGGCGGGGAGGCCCGGTGCGGTTGCGCCTGGCCTAGCCCAGGCCTGCTCGAGCGGGCCAAACGAGTCCGGGTGTACTGACGCGATTCAAGGGCGTCGGGACCTGGTTCAACTGTAGTGGTTGGTTGGTGACGGCGGCGGTGGCCTGGGCACAGAGAGGGGCCGCCGGGGACAAAGGTGGCCCTACGTGCAGGCAGAGAGGCGGGGTAGGCGGCGGTGGGCACCGTGTGCCGCCGTGCTGCGCGCGGTGTACCGGGTGTACCGACGCACGCCGGTATCCACGGACCCCCGCGGCAGCTGCACCACCAACCGCCGCGCCCAGCCCCCCGCCCGCCCAACCGGGCCACCGCCGCCACCCGCCTCCCACCGCCGCCCCCGAACACCGTCCCGACAACACAAAGAAATGCCACATCCGCACCCATACCAACCCCTCGATTGATAATAAATGAATAGCAAACACATCAAGCTATATATTAGTGATGGGATCTTACCATTTTCAGGTTTAGACACGACGGGAGCCGGTGGAGGGGGGACCGCCTCGGCGACAGCCTTCCTCCCGCCTCGCTTGCGCTTCGTCCCCGTTGGAACCAGGGCCTCGCCGCCAGCGTTAGAGGCCATCTTTGAAGGGAGCGGTCGGCTGCTGTTTTGTGGCTCTAAATTCCGTGTAAAGACTCCGTTTCGAGATAAATGTGATGTCAGGATGTTCCTTGAGTCTTGTTCTACAAATCTGTAGAAAATATCGGACGATTTTTGGCTAAAAATTCAAAACAGAAGCACGAGGACATGAGAGCCCATCTAAAGATAAATGCACAGCCACTAGCGCGACCAATCAGATGACTGAATGCCTCAATTTGCATATGTACGCCACTACACGTGATCTGTTCTTGACCTAGAAACGCCCAGCTCCAAACATGTCACATGATCAACAAGATGGCACTCGTTTGTTTTGCAGGTAGCAATAAGTATTACATTTTGCTAGCGGCACCAATTGACGCTTATTAAATAACTGCTATCAAAAGAAATACGCGAATAAGAGAGGGTATGAGATCAAATACATGACGGCATAGCGTAATAATTGAACAGTAAGTTTTAAGTATTAATTAATATGGCGGAAAGTAGAAGTTAATTCACTTTACTCTTTTTACTATAAAATAATAAATTTTAGGAATTACTCAGCAATTAGGCTTTGCTTTTACAAAAATTTAACAATATAAATATTGGATTATAATCATGATAGTAGATACTACTACTAGTACTAGCTAGTCTAAATACGAGCAAAAACTGCCCTAATAGCATAAAAGTATGAATCACATGAACTGAAGCTAGGTGTAGGTATTCTCGATGTCGGACATCCGGGCACTTTTGGGGTTCACGGCGCGCGAAGGGTAAAGCAAATGCCACTCTCATAGAAACAACATTAAAACTACCCTAACTGTCACAGTGATTTGTGCTTGTTGGTGCTTTGAAAGCAAATTTCTCTTGTTTCTATTAAATAGTTCAGATCTTTATCTATAATTTCACATTCAGCTTTTTTTTTATCAGCCAATTGGAAGTTCTTGAATTCTTTTGGCGAAAATAGTTTTTGAGGCCATGATCTGTAAGGCTAACACTAGCACTGACACTCAGAATATCCCAACTTTCACTATTATCTCTGTTTTTAATACTTTCAGAGAAAATTGCTCATAGGTTAAATTAAATACCTCAGATCTTCCTCTTCAATCGCGCATTAAGATATTTTTAATCGATCCGATGAAAGTTTTAAAATTTATTTGGCAAAAATAAATGCTCCGCATAGACATAGCATTGCTGCGGCACAGATCGCTGCGATGTTTTACCCTTCGCGGGCTAGTTTCTGGGGTTGTATTGTGACGTCACGCCGACATCGAGAATATGGGCATCGCGTTGTTTATCCCACTTTCGCTCCGGTGTCAGCGTCTTATTTCCCACAAGTCTCATTTCCCAAATATCGCTTCTGCGTATGCGCGGATTCGAGTGACGAATGCAAACTTTGGTTGGCTTTATGACTTTAAACCCAAGAATACTGGAGGAAACGTGTACAACAATATTCTCTACGAGTTTGAGAATATTGGTGAATATATTAAAGAAGTTATTGGCGAAAAACCGATTCGGTGACATCGCCGTGTTTACTTCTGGTCGCTTGTTCGACCTGATTATCACTATCTGTTTTTTAGCAGTTATTCTTATGAGTTTAAACCCAAGAATACAGGAGAATACGTATTGCTTGTGGAGAACAATATTCTCTGACTTTTAGAATATTGACGCATTTAAAGAATGTATTGGAGTTAAACATATTTCTTGTGGAGAACCAGACTTGTGGGAGGTGAGACGCTGACACCGGTGTGGTGGTTTCAGCGTGTTCCCGTGCTCAGACGTGTCCCATTGCTTCTGCGCATGCGCGGATTTCGCATCAACTCGGATCACCCGAGACACTTATTGGCGCATGCGCACATCCTACAATGTCGGGTCGAATAATCGAATACGCTTCTCCGCGCTCGGGTGGAGATTTTTTTTTTTTTTTTAATAGCCGATAAAAAATACAGCAAAATAGGATTTCAAGTATTTTATGATGGCCTAGTTTACCTATATTTCCATTTAATTAATCTAAGTTATTCTTTTTTGGCACACGGCACGTGTATTTGTCGACTCCACTCGCCGTGTTCTATTTGAAATTCTGACGACTGGGATGACCCGAGTCGCCCGGGTAGTGTTAATCGATTACGGCCATGTTTATTAGATTCTGACGCATGCGCAGAAGCGAGGGACACGTCTGAGCACGGGAACACGCTGAAACCACCACACAATAAATGATAGTGGTCAACTGCTCGGGTGTCAGTTGGTAATTAGTTTGTGAGGAAAAATTTATGGTTTTTGGTTAAATGATTTTGATTGGTTGATTGAGTTGTTGATTGGCATGGTGCCAATCTAAGGCAGGTGTGGTTGGGTGGGTAAAATTGGAGGTGGTAGGTGGTCAGTTCAGCAGGTTGAGGCGGACTGACCATCTTTGGTATGGTGTGAAGGCACCCTGAGTGGGTTGTGTTTTGAATGGCTGAGGAGTGGCAGCCAGTGATTGGTGGAGAGGGAGAGAGAGAGCGGGGGAGGGCCGCACCCGGCCCGTGGGGTGGCTCCCCCCCCCCCCCCCGACACACACATGCGGGGGGGGGGGGCGTGTCAGCCATGTCCAGCAATGAACCTGAATGAGCGCTCACGCTCATTCCAAACCATGTAGATAAGTCGCACACCCGGGCCGCAATGTTCGCCCCCGCCCCTATGTTGGTTCAAATTTGCATAACTGTCTTTATATTTACTTTAAAAAATAAATATATATATATAACCATTTTAAAGCTCTTGTTATGTGAATTGAACAGTACAAGTTTCATCTAAATAAGTCTGTTATTTTAAAAGATATGACAGTTTGAAGTGCAAAATTTGGATTTTGGTTCACACTGTTGAGCAGTTTTACTATAGAACAAAGAGGCCAAGAAGGTACTCATTTTCCCAAATTCAAATCAACATAACTTTCTTGATAATTTACTTTAGAAAAATGATATGGCTACTATGATTAAGTTCAAGTCAAGCTATTTCCATTTGTATGTTTCATTGAGATCAAATTAATGCATTCTAAAATTGTTCACACATACCTACAAGATGTGGAGTAGATAAAAGGTGCAATCCCTACTGCTGTGGTAGCCACAGGCACAGGAGGAGGTGAAAAACAGCCCTATATAAAAGCTAGTGTCGTGGGGGTGATGAAAATGGAAAATATTGCACCTAGAGCGGGACTCGAACCCACATCTCGTTGCATTCCGGGCCAGTGTGCTAACCATTACACCACCTAGGCTCCCTGATATCAACACACTACCCACGCCTACCTGTCCATGTGTTTACTTGCCTGAATGGTCCGCGCAGACTACTACACTCGTCCCCCTGGAATTGTAAGTCTTTTACTGCTTACAATTACATACATACAGGCAACACACTTACATATACATACACAGGGTAGGTTCAACAACTATACAGCGCAAAGATTGTACAGGATCATGGTCACAGCAGCCAGTGTCGTGGGGGTGATGAAAATGGGAAATATTGTGCCTAGAGTGGGACTCGAACCCACATCTCTTTGCATTCCGGGCCAGTGTGCTAACCATTACACCACCTAGGCTCCCTGATATCAACACACTACCCACGCCTACCTGTCTATGTGTTTACTTGCCTGAGCGGTCGGTGCAGACTACTACACTAGCAAAGAATTTCGACATGCTGAGTAAATGAACTGAGCTGATAAATTGTTAATTTAAGAGGCAACATATATTCTTTATATAGGCCCCCTATGTCTTCATATTTACCCACTACTTTGAGTTGAAAAATATAATAAAAGAAGGATTAATGAACTTTAAAAATGAAATCGACGGCATTCGATCGTTGCCATCTTGTCGTTTTGCATTCTCTCCCATTTCACCAACGTTGTGCTGATATATGTAGCCATCTGATACTGGAACCAGGAATTCTACTTCCTGTTCCATACTAAAGCAGTTTTCGCCAGTATTTAGACTACCTTGTCGTTCACACAGACTGTGGTGTTCTCTGTGGCGGAGTGGTTAAAGTGTCTGACTTTTTTCTAGGTCGGACTCCTAATCTGAAGGTCAGTGGT
Source organism: Branchipolynoe longqiensis (assembly GCA_030323885.1). NCBI lineage: Eukaryota > Metazoa > Annelida > Polychaeta > Phyllodocida > Polynoidae > Branchipolynoe > Branchipolynoe longqiensis. Next base: position 71,299,394 of record CM059198.1, read on the forward strand.
TCGATTCCCCATGCCCCCACCTCTGCCAATTTGGATTTCCACCACTGTGTATAACTTACAGCGTCATCAAAGGCCAGTTGCTCTCATACCATGTCAATGTGGTGTGGGAGGTTAAAAATCCATTGGGTCGGTAAAAGTGTAGGCTCGGACTTTCTATCGACAAACTGTCTAATGGTGAAAACAAGTCTATTCAGATTTATCCATGATAGGCAGTATAAGAGAAAAAAAGTATTGGGTGAATCTTCTATCTAGGTGTGGAGTCACTGGTTCCAGTGCGCAATGTTTATCTTTATTGGCAACATTGGCATAGTGTTGAAGAATTCAGAGAGAATGCAAAAAAACCTAAGATGGCAGTCACAATCCGTCTTTTTAATAATCTCCATGATTTAATCTATTATACAATACAAAAGTAGCAGATAAAATATAAAGAGGTGTGTGAAGAATATATTTTGCTTCTTATTTTAAGAATTTATGTAGTTATTTCCGTTACCCAGCCTTCCAACACTTTTTGTCTCTGAAACAGGGGTGCAGGAGTAACTAATTGGATTATTGAATACTGACATTCACCTCTAACCAGAGTGGCAACCTAATCTAAATCTGAGCAAGCGCTGCCTTGGTATAAATCAAGTTGTGAAGTCTCTGGCACGTGATACTGTCTATAGTGGTATAGTGTTGAACAATTGGAAGAGAATGTGGGGGGGGGGGGGGAGGCCAAGATGGTAGCTAGATTGATTGATTGATTGATGGTTGCTTTACGCCGTGTCGGCAGCATAGGCCATATTCACGGCGAGAAATGTTTGTTTTTTTGTTCAAACCATCGCTTTTACATGTAAAAGCAGACAATCAATTATGTGCCAATAGACACTAATTAAATTAGAAAGCTCACAATCATATATCTGTGGTCAAGGGAAACAAATTCCCATAGAAAAAGAAAAGTTTCATTAATAATTAATAGAATCCATTTAGTAAACTATATAAGGTGGTACAGTCCAGCTGCCCTCAAAAAGGCTAAAATGTTTTCCTGTTTTACCTTAGTAAAAAGGTCATGCATACTGCCTGCAGTGTAGAACCGTTGGCGCAGGGCCAAAAAATCAACGCAACTTAGTAAAATGTGTTTGAGTGTCAGTGGGGACTGACACCCAATACATTCAGGGGGAGGTTCCCCCTTGAGCAGAAAAGCATGTGTAAGCCACGAGTGGCCAACACGGCAGCGACTAAGGACCACTTGGTCCCGCCGACCTCCCGCATGAGTCTGTGGTGGCTTTCCCACAGATGGTTCAATTTCTTTAAGTTTATTGATGTTTTCATCCCACTCATGTTGCCATTTGGATTTTATGTGGGTGGCTATTAGTGGTTTCAGATCAGAGTGAGGGATCAGACATGGTTCAAGATCACAGTTCAGGGCCTTCTTCGCAGCCCGATCAGCTCGTTCGTTTCCTTGTATGCCAGCATGGCCAGGCACCCAGCACAGGTGGATATCATACCCATCCGTTGTCAGTTGGTTCATTTTATAAATGACCATTGCTAGAATAGGGTGATTCGTTTTCAGTCCAGCAACAGCCAGGAGGCAAGAGAAGGAATCACTGTATATAACATAGTTAGTGTGGTTGGATACCTCGATATACTCCAAAGCGAGAAGGAGTGCTCGGGCCTCTGCAGTGAAAATCGAGCTCTGATCTGGCAAACGTACACCAAATTTTTCCCGTCGGCAGACTGCCGCAGCAGCTACCCGGCTTTGGTCTTTCGAACCATCAGTATATATGGAGAGGTAGTCTGCAAACTGGCCTTGAATCTCTGCATGCAGTCCTTTGTACTCGAGTGGATGTGTCCCAGATTTCCTCAGTTCCGTGAGTCGGAGGATAACCGATGGCTTTCTCAACGACCACGGGGGATGTTCTGGGACTTTGGCATCCTCCAACACGTCCAAATCCACGCCTAAGGCCTCCAAATGAGGTTTCATTCGGAGCCTCAGTGGCCGGATGTAATTTGGCCTGGCTTCATACCTGGATTCGTCATGTTGCTCGAATAGACAATTGTGTGCAGGATTCAATGCATTAGTTTTTATCTTGACTACATATTGCATGGCCAGTTTGATTCTCCTGTTATTAAGTGATGGTTCATTGGCTTCGACATAAAGGCTCTGAACTGGTGAGGTGCGGAAGGCCCCAAGGGCCAGGCGCAGTCCCTGGTGGTGGATCGTGTCTAGCAGCCCAATATATGATTTCCTTGCGGAACCATATACTATGCTGCCGTAATCCACTCGTGAACGAACCAAGGTTCTGTACACGGAGAGCAGAACATCTCTGTCCGCTCCCCACTCTGAGCTGGACAGCACCCTCAGAATATCCAGCGCTTTCAGGCATCTTGTTTTCAGGTACTTTATATGTGGCACAAAAGACAGTTTTGCGTCGAGAATGAGGCCCAGAAATTTGGTTTTCTCAACGACTTTAATGGGATCCCCATCCAGGGTCAGCTCCGGTTCCGCATGTATTCTACGCAGCAGGCAGAAGTGCATGCAGACTGTTTTGGTCTTGGAAAATTTGAAACCGTTCAGAACTGACCATCGATGGATCCCATTTATGCTTGGTTGTAGCTGTCTCTCTATGACATTCATGTTAGCACCGCTGTAATATAAAACAAAGTCGTCCACGAAAAGACTACAGGAGACCCCCTGCTTTACAGCAGCAGCAATACCATTGACCTTGACCCCGAAAAGGGTCACGGCCAGTATGCTGCCTTGAGGTACTCCTAGTTCCTGTGAGTGTAGGCGGGAATAGGTAGTCTTGACACGGACGCGGAAATGCCTGAAGGCTAGAAAGTTCCTGATGAAAATTGGCAAGTGGCCACGAAGGCCAATCGCATGAAGATCCTCCATGATGCCATGCTGCCACGTTGTGTCATAGGCTTTTTCGAGGTCGAAAAAGACAGCCACAACGTGCTCCTTCTTAAGGAAAGCATCTCTTATGAAGGTCTCCATGCACACCAAATGGTCGAGGGTGCTGCGGCCCTCCGTCTGAAGCCACATTGAAGGTTGGACAGGTGGTGTCCTGACTCCAGTAGCCAGACGAGGCGGTTGTTTACAATGCGCTCCATGGTTTTACAGATGCAGCTTGTAAGGGCTATGGGACGATAGTTGTGGGCATCACTCTGGTCTTTACCAGGTTTGGGAATCGGTATTACTGTCGCCTCCCGCCAAGAGGCGGGGACGACACCCGACTCCCAGATGTTGTTGAAGAGTTGAAGCAACAGTCTCAGTCCATGTTCAGGGAGATGTTTCAAAAATTGATAATGAATTCCATCAGGTCCAACTGCTGTGTCATGCGAGCTTTCCAAAGAACACCTCAACTCATCCATACTGAATGGGGAGTTGTAGTGCTCCTCGCCATCGGAAGAAAAGTCCAAGAGCTTTTGCTCTTGGCGTTCCCTGACCACCCGAAAGCCCGGGAGGCAGTTTGCCAAAGACGAGTTTCCAGCAAAGGTGCGAGCCAATTCTTCACTTATTTCATCGAGTGATGTGAGAATGGTGCCATTGTGTTTCAAGTGCTGGACTACAGAAGAATCACCTCCCCTTCGTTTGATTCTTCTGATCATTGTCCATACTTTGCCCAACGGCGTGTGCATGGTGATGCTAGAAACAAATTGTCTCCAACACTGCCTCCGCGCTTCTTTGATTGTTCTGCGAGCGCGAGCGCGCAGAATTTTAAAGAGCGCCAGATTTTCAGCAGTCGGTCTCCTGTGGAATTTACGCTGAGCTTTCTTTCGTTCCTTAATAGCCCTCCTACAGCCGTCATCTAACCATGGAGGCGTCAAACGCTTGGGAGTTGCCGAGGTCTTCGGAACAGTTTTCTCCGCGATCCATCTCAGCATCTCAGTGAAGGCATCGATGTCACTGATGTCTGGAGTGAACTTCTCGCAACATAGGGTCTGGAAGGTGGGCCAGTCGGCTTTACAAAGCCGCCAGCTCCTCTCTCGCTCTATGGGAGATGCCCCCCACAATTAAGAATAATTGGGAAGTGGTTGCTCCCGCAGAGGTCATCCCAGACCCTCCACGAAAAGTCCAGCGCCAGTTTTGGTTCTACAATGCTGAGATCGATGGCGGAATATGTTCCGTAGCCGGGATGCAAATATGTGTATGAACCATCGTTCAATACACACAGAGCATGAGCGGCCACAAGGTCCTCAATTCTCTTGCCTTTAGCGTTCCTATTGTCCCCCCCCCATAATGGGTTGTGGCCGTTAAAGTCACCCATAAGTAAATATGGGGACGGTAACTGGTCCACAAGGGCGTCCAGTTCTTGTAAAGTGAGAACGGAGCTCGGAGGAATGTAAATGGAACAGAGAGTTACAGTCTTATGCAGCGTCAGACGAACAGCTACAGCCTGTAGTGTTGTGTCTAACGCCACTGGCGTACACACCACATCACGTCTGACCAAGATGGAGGAGCCGCCAGCGGCTCGGTCTCCATCTGGTGCGTGCTTGTTATGAATGGTGTAGCCTTTAAGACTACAACTCTCAGAAGCTTTTATATAAGTTTCTTGTAGGCAAACAGCGAGTGGATTGAGGTTGCAACAAAGAGACAACTCTTCGATGTTGCTCCTAAAACCTCGGCAGTTCCATTGAATAAGAGATGCACCTGTCACTGTCATTTTGGAGCAGTGACAGGTGTTCTCCCCCTCGCCTTTGGTTTGAGGGAGAGACTTCGACTGCGGGTTTCCACAGTCTCAGGCATCTCAATATCGGCCAGCGCCCGATATCTATTTGATGTTAAGTTTTTGGAGATCGATGACCCCCTGGACGTTTTGTCCGTAGGGGTCAAAGATCCCTTCGGAACTCGGTCCGACAAATTCTTCTTCTTTTTGGGCATTGCCGGCTCGGCCAGCGTCTGCACCGCAATACTAGTATCACTATTATTACTTTTGATCGAAACCGGCGTCAGATTTGGGACTGGGGTGAAGGCAGTGGGCTTCCCTCCAGTCAACCACGTCAGTTCAGTCTGGCATTCAATTGTCCTGTTGGAGGCTTTGGCTGCCGCAGCATAGCTCTTGGTGATTGGCGAGGGAGTATTCACCTCAGCCAGCCTTCGAGCTTCTGGGTAGCTTAGCCGCTTCTCAGTCTTGATCTGCTGAATTAGCTTTTCTTTTTTCCAGACAGGACAGTCTTTAGATATGGCCATATGGTCACCCAGGCAATTGGAACATTTTGCCTGGTTTTGACAACTGGTGTTGTCATGACCTTTTTGACCACACTTAAAACAGATGATTTCATTTTTGCATCTATCCTTGCCATGACCAAACTTCTGGCATTGGAAGCATCGAAGTGGGTTTGGGATGAAGACATCCACATTCACACTAAGGTATCCAATTTTCAAATTCTTGGGCGGAAAAGGCTTGCCAAACGTGAGGATATATGTCCCTGTTTTTATGGACTTGTTATCCCTCTTTATAACTATTCTTCGTACGTTTAACACTCCTTGAGACTTGAGCTCATGTGCTATCTCATCCTCATCAACACCATCAAGATCTCTAGTCCGGATTACTCCTTTGCTAGAGTTGAGAGTTCGATGAGGAGAGGCCTTGATGCCGACGCCTGCTAGCGTGCTTGCACGTAGCAGATTGTCGGCATGCGCTTTCTTAGCACACTCCACCAGAATATGTCCACTTCGTAGTTTCTTCACGTCTTTGACTGTGCCAGCAATTCCCATAATGCCCTTGTGAATGGCAAAAGGGGAAAGTTTGGCAACTGATGCCTCGTTATTCAATGATTCAATCATAATGAACCGTGGCCAATCATCAGCGTTCGGACGTGAGTCCGAATCAGAGTCCGATTTCATTTCCGTGTCTGGTAATCTTTTCTTATTATTTGGGGGGTTTTGAGTATCCATATTGAATTGTTTTTGGATCGTCATCCTCGCTCCCCACCCACCACGGAGCCCTCAAAATTGGGGTGTGCAGCACTGTGGTAACCGACAGATACACACCAGGGATACGAGGATAATATACGCTAGCATGGAGGCAAAAAAGCATAACCAGTACTAGATTGACCCTAGCCACCGCCTTCTAGGAAGTGAAGAATGACTTGGTAATTGTGTAAATATAAATATAAATACAGTTGTTGTACTATATATATATCCATTCTCCATTAATCTACCCAAGGCTTGGCATGACCAGCCGATTGATTGGAACGGGCCATTCCAACCTCTCGCCTAGATGAAGTCGAGGCCAAAGTGAAGTGTTGGTCCACAAGGAGCCTTGGCCCCTTGCAGTCCTCATGCACCAGGATCCCTTCCTCCACCGACACGAGTCGCGACTCACGGCAAACAAGCCGCCCCATTTGTCGCCTTTTACGATCTGCAAGGGGGTGCAAGGAAACTATTCTACCCCGGTTCCCCACGGCACTAGAGAAAGCTCTCAATTAGACTTTTAAAGTGTATTAATCAACATAATTTAATCAAATTTTCACCCCAAAGATCGTAGGCTATGATAGATAACCATTTGAATTGTGTATGTTATAAGTAACATGGGTAATTTACGGGGTGGAGACCTCCTCTGCCCGTACTTATTCCACCAGAACTGGCGTGCCCCGGCCCGAGTTCCCAACGACCCGGTGTGGCCGTCTCAGCTGCCACAAGGCTGATTTGCCAAATGTCGCTTCTGCGCATGCGTCAGAATCCAACAGCGTCGTCTGCGCATGCGTCAAAACTTTGGCCGTAATCGATTAACACGACCCTGGCGACTCGGGTCATCCGAGTCGTCAGAATTTCAAATCGAACACCGCGAATGGAGTCGACAAAAACACGTGCCGTGTGCAAAACGACCCGACGCCAGTCACCCACCTCTTGGCTGGGGTTTGCTAGGAATGCCTGAGCTGGTACCTGTAGGATAACAGCTACCACTACGAGTTTTTTTAATGCTTTTTTTTAAATAACCCAGATTGTCAGCTTATACGATCCTAAAATACTTTAAATCCTATTTTGCTGTACTTATATTTGTTATTAAAACAAATAATTAGGTTTTAGATTAAGCCACCATTTTTTCCACCCCGAGCGTGCAGAAGCTTATTCGGTTATTCGACCCGAGTCTGCAGGATGTGCGCATGCGCCAAAAAGTGGCTCGGGTGACCAGAGTCGATTAATCGATTACGCCCAAATCTGCAGTCTCCATTCGTCACTCGAATCCGCGCATGCGCAGAAACGACAATTGGCAAATCAGCCTTGTGGCAGCTGAGACGGCCACACCGGCGCTCTCCTTTCACACTATATACTGGATTAGCTGGGTTAACTCCACCGCTGCCCCTAGCGGCATTCTACCGACCTGACCGTTTCGAATTTCCCGCCAAATTGATCACGGGGTCCCTCCCAGTAGATCTCAAGGCACAACTCCCTCAGCTCCAGTCAGAGAAGAACCTAACTTCGCCACCATTTAAAAAAAAGGGAAAAAAAGAAGAAAAATGGCCACCGACTGAAATCGCCGCTGGGGCCAACCAACCGATAGCCATCGCACACAATGGCGCCATCGCACACAATGGCGCCATCGGTGATAACAACAATGAAAACAGCTTCCAAGAAGTTATGACAGGTGGTGCCACAAGCACGCCAAATGCAAAATGGCAGCCAACTGAAATCGCCGCTGGGGCCAACCAACCGACAGCCATCACACACGATGGCACCACCGGTGATAACAATGAGCAAACACTAAATGACACAGGGGATGACGTCTATATCCCAACCATAAACTCATGCCCACCCGTAACCCCCATGGACTATAGCCCCATCCCAAACGAGATATGCCCACATCCACGCATTCATCAATGGGAAAAGCACCGCGAATACCTTACCATATATCTGAAAGCTTATTCACTCAGTCTCCAGGCTACCCTGTGAATATCATATTAAATTGCTCACTCTATTCCCAGGATACCCCGACAGAACACACAAAAAAACCCTGGAGGTATACCTTGCGGGCCTGGTGTGTGGGACATGGAAGAACAAGGCGGTACAGGCAAAGAAGTACATCCAGTTTGCGCCCGCCACGGCATCGACCCACTCGCCCCCACGCAGTATGACCTAATGGCACCCATACTGTACCTAATCGAAACCCTCCCATCTCCGGGCACCCGCCGACTCCACACTACATAGCCTTAGGAGGGGTGGGGCACAGGCCCGTGCAACGGCTGGCAGCACAATCTCCGAGATCATGCAGCTTGGAGCATGGACGTCTGCCGCAGTCCATCACTATGTACCTAGAGCGACAATCCTGGACGGGCCCCGCCCCCTCCTGTGATTGGTTATGGGGTCAGGTCCCGCCCTCTTCTGAACTGTGAATTAGGACACTAACATTGGACCTGACCCATCTAGACATGTACATAGTGATTGAATTCTAACCTCTTTCTGAATTAAAAGATAATTAACCACTATTCACCTCAAGACTCCGCCTTGGTAAATTATATATTTAGTAGGGGGACCCAGCCTTCCAACATTTTTTCTAATGGGTTCTTCAGCAGCCCTGTCACAGGAACATGGCTGCGAGAGTAACTACTGACATTGGTGATTAGACCAGATTTGAACAAATACTTGTTGCCCGACCTGAGAAATAAATGTTCCCGACCTCCAAATATATATATATTTTAAATCCTTCAAATAAAATATTAAAACTCAAAACAATGCTATCCCACCTATTACAATGATTTTGCAATGACTGACAAACTTCATCCTGACGATTTTATAGTAATTTTAATGTTTTCTTGTTAAATTTCTAGCTAGAAAGTGTCTATGGTCTTCTCTACCTTCTGACCATGTTTAGTTTTCTTCTTTCTGTACACCACCATTCTACATACAAAATAATTTAACAAAATTAAAAACCTCCCGCCCGACATGGGAAATTTTTAGTTGGTGGATGCTAAACAAGTATTTGTTTATTACGCCTTAAGTGAGTTTCCTCCCACAGCCGTTTTGTTTGTTGAAGCATCTACGGTAGTACCAGGATGGGAACCGACTTGTGACAGTGTGCACTCATGGCAACCTTATAGTGCTGCCCCACTGGGAGTAATGGCCACTGGCACCATGATCCAGTTTCTCACTCAGTCACTTCCTGATACTGAGCTAATTGTCATTGGTTTGACTCGACCAGGATTCAAACTCCCGACCTTCTGCCCAGAAAGCATGCACTCCTAGTCTATTACCGATTTGGGCACCGTGTCTGGTCCAGTGCATGGATCCTTGTCTTCAAATGCAACTGAGGTTTGTGCTGAGAGATCGGTGATTGTATTAAATGCTTAGATTGGTTGTTCGATTTGTTTGTTTGTTGTTGTTTTACATCCTAGCAACATCTATGGTCATATCAGGACGGGTACCGACTTGTGACAGTACACACTCATGGCGATTTTATAGAGCTACCCCACTGGGAAATCAGGCTGCTGGCACCATGACCCGATATCACACTCAGTCACATTATCCTGACACTGAGCTAACCAGCCATTGCCCTATCCTAATAATGCCAAGCACCAGGCTAGGAAGCGACAAGTATCAATTTTTAAGTCATTGGTTTGACTCGACCGGGAACTGAACTCGCGAACTCCCGATCTTCCGCACGCGAGGCCTGTGCTCTACCGATTCGGCCACCGCGAGTTATATGTCCTGGCAACACCGAAGGTCATATCAGGATGGGTACTGAGTTGTGACAGTGCACACTCATAGTTGCGTCTGGTCTCCAGCTATAGGAAGTCAGATTTCCGCCCCCCCCCCCCCTTTTTCTTTGTCAGAGGCAACTGTAATCAGGTCGGACCTCATTGTTCGCCACCTGCAGACAGGTTGCAGGTGGGCGAACGTAAAAAGTCTTACCAAGTTCCCCCACCTCACACCAGGGTGCGCAACCGTGCTCAGCAACTTCAACAAACAAAACGGCTGTGCAATGTTAATGCAGGGCCAGGGATGTCAACAAAGAGCATGCGCTTATTCTATACAATAACAACCAGGACATGTCGCTTTTATTTTTTTTTAAAGAAGAAAATGATGTCTTTTATATACAATGGACGCATTTGTTCGTGAATTATTTCTTTCATACACAATTATATAAACCATGTGTACTCATTCCCTCACACAATATTTCTGGATACAAGGGTAGATATTTGCTAAATGCATTTGCTTGATTAAATGGGAGAGGGGAGTTGTACAACGAAGTCAAAAATACAGCGGTGATATATGCAGGACTGCCTTAATACCACGTTTACAAACTTATATTCCTCCGAGCTAGTGGAGAGGCCCGCGCAGGAGGTGGAGAGGTGCATGCTGGTACCCCCCGCCCCCCCCATGTAGGAGGGGGGGGGGGAGTGCAACACACTCCAGGTATTATAACGTGCGATAACGGGCTTATCACTATCCGAAAATGTCACATGATATTTATCTAAACCACCAAAAATAATAAATATGTTTAAAGTTCAAATACATTTACTTATGTTGGGGCATTCCAACTGGGCCTCTCTATGCGAATATCAAAATATTTCCTTACAAATTCCTATTCTACTGGGACTGGAAGTGGGTTTATATACGCATGATTCGGGATGCGTGTTGTGGCTCCATCCGATCCATCCGTAAATCTTGTGGATAGAAAGGGCCCAGTCGAATGCCTCCATTAACTGATTTACATAGACTAACGCACTTACATGAAGTGGAACGACGTGTACTTTTGTTCACATCTAATTTCTTCAGACCCATACATGAAATGATCATTTCGCTCAAAGTTGCATCTCCATGAATAATGCTTAGCAGATAGGAATTTCTAATTCAGCAGATAGAAATTTCCGAATCTTTCTCAATTATTTTGGACCCCCCATCCCCTGCACCTACATGCTCAGCATTGTTAGACTTTAAAGCAATTCACACTATTCACTCACGCCGCGCCATGTTGAAACCAGACCGAGGCCAAGTAAGCATCTGGAGGGGCCGCTGTATGAAAAAGTAATGTGAATACTTTTTCCTCGACCAATACCTCTCGAAATCACTCAATTTAAGGGTATTCATTTTTTAAAAACTGCCATATTCATCTTTGCATACCCGTTTTCTATCTATTGGCCATTTTTTTTGACGAAGATTGGGTAACCCCTTGCATGGTGCTTTTCCCATTCTTTAACTACAATGTGACTGTCAACTTCAAGTCTGCATAGTTATGGTGGTATCAAGTAATGCAGCACTGTCAGCGTAGTTATCTGTGTAACACAGTTAAACAACTAGTCTTAGTAATTACAAATTGACATTGCCTACTGAAATGCATCCGATCATATCACTCGATCTTCATGAAAATTGACCAATAAATAGAAAAAAGGTAAGCAAAAATGATTATGATAGTTTCAAAAGTTAATATCTTAAAATTTTACTCCTTTAATTTATGTGGTAGTTTCATACACATCAGCACACAGCAGTGTCTTATGGCAATTTCCAATACCTGACGCATACTCAGACTTGTTCTGAAACCGAATTAGGTCACGCGTGAATATGAAGTCAGATTTCCGCCCCCCCTTCTTTTTTGTCAAATGCAACTCTAATCCCTGACTGTTGGTTATTGTATACAGGAAATGATTTATATTGGCAAAACTGATGCGCAATACGGGTCATTCTCAGAAACTGTGTACCATATTTTTAGTTTCCATCTTACAATGTTAATGATTTTACCTTCTTTTTTTTGGGGTAGTAAGTCAAATAGTTATTCTTGACTCTGTATTCTTGACTAAGTATTTACTCGATCCCACAACATGTATCCAAAATATGCTTATACGATTTTGTGCAAAAGTGAAAATATGAAAATTTGCATATATCAACACCACCATACATCATCTAACCAGACGTTTAAAAAAAAAAACCCACTTTTTTCTTGTAAGAAACCATTCTTTTGGTTTAACTGTAATCAATCAAGTCTTGTTTGAATTGGATTTGTGTGTTAAAATAATGTTATAGAGGTGTGTTAAAATGATGTTTTGGATGTTTGTTACATGGTTACGTTTAACAGCTTTGTCAATGTGTATAACATCTAAATCAAAAAGTGAAATCATTATTTTTTAACTCTCACATATGCAGAAAACGTAAACCTACATATGAACATGGATTCTGCTATCGTTTATTTTAAATATTTTCTGCTATTAGTTGGAATGTTTTCACTTCTGGTTTACATGTCACAAAAGTGGTACACAGTTTCTGAGAACGACACATATACAATGTTTATAGCATCAGAAACTCACCACTTTGGTTTGTCTTCTGCAGAATATTACATCAAAGTCCCATTGTTAAATTATTTTCGTATGGGATCTGTGCAAATTTGTAAACAGTAGCATCAATAATATCAAATTAATTTGAAACACCACGGTTACAAATATCAATAGACCTTTACTTTTCGATGAATCACGTTTTTAGTAGAACGATGGGCCAGTTATTAGAATGCGAAATCACTAATTAGAAGCTAATAAAATACCGTGTTGATCTATGGTGTTAAAGTAGAAAGAAAGAAGTATTAAGCCTAGTTGCGGCGCATTGACATCATTGTGTTTATCTCCCAGATTATGTTTCGCAAGTGGTCGATGACTTCCTTCAGTTGTCGATTTCGCAGCTCCAGTTGCTGAAAGCAAATGCAAAGTATAAGCACTTATACGCATATTATTAAATATGTAATGCATCTACTTCTATCGGACCAGACTGGATGGCCAAATGAGTTTGAGCTTTCCGTTTCCAGTTTTGGTAGATCGTGGGATTCAAACTCATGGGTTCGAACCCTGGTCGAGTCAAACCAATGACCTTAAAAATGTATACTTGTCGTTTCCTAGCCATATCCCACTCAGTACATTATCCTGACACTGAGCCAACCAGTCCATGCCCTATCCTAATAATGCCGAGCACCATTTAGCCATAGCCACTCTGGATAGGGGTGAATCTTTTATCTGTCCCGAGACTGGCCTTACCTCTATGACTTCTCGGTGTTCCTCATTCGCATACTTCAGCGTCGTCTCAGTCTGTCGGGGCCGCCCACCCTAATCACTTCACCGTCCTCCTCAATGGGCAGCAGGCACTGTAAGAGTCAGACACATGAGGGCCATACTAATGAAGCCACGTGGCTGGGGGAACCCCGTCGAGTTGTACAGACGCCCATTACTGTCACCGCTAACCTCCGGCTTCAAAAGCAGAATTTCAAACTTGAAACAATGAAGTTGCAAGGTTGGCTGTTAAGAGTTTTGGGGGCGGCATAGGGCCATGGATGATGCCGCAGGTTGCGTCAAACCTCGGGCCCTCCGCTGGTTTATTCCACCAAGGTCAGAATAGAAGTGACCCAGACAGGTTGCAGGTGACCTCCTGCAGGAGGTGGCATAAGGCCAGGGATGAAAATGGTCTCCAGCAAAAATCGCAGAAAATCAAGCCAATATTATTACACCGACGACGAATTTGTGTCCATAAGTCTCTTTTAATGCTTTCAATTACGTACACTTGTATAGCCAGGGCATGTTCAACAACCATACAGCGTGTAGCTTGTACACAAAAACAAATGTCCAGGCGGATGAGGAGGAAATTGGGGATGTAAAGTAACAATATTACACACCGCTATAGGAGTAACTTTTAGATGTCCATCTAAAACTAGTTGGTTTGTGCTATAACGACTGACAGGGTCTGTACACATGTGAAGATACGGAATTCAAGGCCACTTCAAGCCTTTTCAAGGCCGTTTTTCTAATAGGAATTCGAGGACCATTTTCATTTAGATTTCAGGAAAATAACCAACAATGGTGAATGGCTATTTCAAACTAATTTAGATCAGTGGGGACAGTTAATGCCATTCAAGGCTTTTTAAGACTAATTACCCAAAATAGGTTAAATGCAAGGCGTTAAATTGTAAAATGAAAGTTCAAGACAATCTAGGCCCTGTACGGACCCTGCTTTTTAGCTGACATCTGTCGGTTTGTGCTGTAGGACTTACCTCTACTGGCTGAGTGTGTAGTGATGCAGTGTTCTCATACACCTTGTCATAGATTACGCGCAGTTTCTTAAAGTTCACCATCAACTGGCGATGTGCTCCTCCAGCTTCACCTTCCTGTCCTGGTATATTTGGATGTTTATAGCCATGCCGTTTGGCAACTGTGGACCCCGAAAAAAGGCCGGCCACAAATTCACAATTCAGGGGCCGTATTATCGTAAGATATGGAATTTTTAGGCAATTTCAAGTTTGTTCAAGGGGGTTTTTTTGGGGAATTCAAGATTAATTTT